>OMNW01009355.1:35346-59328 GCA_900303245.1 Selene dorsalis
ACAAACTGGCTCCACCGGCCGAAAACGCAGATAAACACAGAGGGACAAGCGCGCGCGCGCACGCACACACGCACGCACACACACACACACACACACACACACACACACACACACACACACACGTAAACACGCATGTACATATACAGTAAACTGAGCCTAGATTGCGGTGTTCTGGCGGTTTCATGTGATGTGTCACTGTACCACACAGACCACGTCCTGACTCTCTCTGCTGTGGTTTGCTCCAGCTGTGTTTGAGGTCACCTAAGTACACAGTTCTCCGTGAACTCCCAGTAATGTGTTGACACAACCTGACCTGTAGACATGTGAAAATGTGCACGGTCCTGATCAGAACCAGTATGCATGCAGGTGTTTTCCTGTGCACTCCTGTCCAACCTTTTTTTTATAGGGAGAGAATAGTTAAAACTCATTTCCTTCAGCTCAGCTCTTTGGACAGTCCACTTCGGAAACTCATTTTTGAAAAATTGTCAAGATCACAGAAGTGTGTAGTTGCTGTGTGATTATGTGCGCACAAACATGCATTTTCACACACTGGCTGCTGAGTGAAATCACAAGCAGATGGATTAGACATCTACTGTAACATGGCAGTGGTCTGATGCACTCAGATGAAAACCCAGCCCACCCCTGTAATTACTATCAGACACACACACAGAGACATATACTAAGTGGGACAGGGCAACATATGGGAGACATTAGCACTGCCAATATGGCCACACATGTAACGTATAATATGGCTTGCTTATACATTAATTTAGACACCATGATGCTTTACTGATGTTGATTTATTAACTCATCTGTGGCTTAAGAAAACATCTTGGTTCTCATCTCCTCCCAGTTAGACCCTGAGGCATTCGCTTACTACAAACATAAAACATTAAGCGGTCCACCTAACTGTACCACACTGCAGACTTGAACTGTAGAAATGCAGTGATTTGTGTGTGTGTGTGTGTGTGTGTGTGTGTGTGTGTGTCTATTATGGAAGTGTGAAATACAGTAGTTTTGCCTATGGCCTGGCATAATCAGTGCACCCACAATTCAAACCAAGTTTGAATAAAGATGAATACAGCAAATGATACACTTGATCTTTGACTGAACAAACAATCAATTATTAGATTGTCATCATTAGTATTCCATCTAATTATATCCTTGTAAAAAGATCCTTTTTACATATGTAAATGCATTGAAAAGAAACTCAGGCTTTGTAACTTTACTAACCAACCTTTTTAAATTCACTTTAAGTGAAATGAAGTGTGATGGGAGCAAAATGCCCCTCAGCAATGGGATGTTTGTGGAGTTTATGCCACAGAAAACAAAATAAATCCAGCATGACCACTCTGAAAAATTCAAATTACAGATCTAAATTTTGAGGGAGAAATGACCACATAAAAACTTCATATTTAGCTTTTTTGTTTTAACATGAACACACAAATCACAGGAGTATTTCAGGACAGACAATGAAATCATCATCAATAATAAAAATGTCACAACTGGTTCACACAAAGAGTACAGTGCCTGTCAACAAAATAGTTAACCATAATCCAAGGTAGTAACAAGACAAGACATGTTTTCAAAGACCAATTAAGTTACCAGTTCATCATAGGTAAGCAAACACCTCTGTAGTGTACTGTGAATGTACGGGAAAGAACCTTGCTCACAAAATTATTTGTAAAATGATTAAATCCTTGAGACATTCGTCATGTTCCAGGCAGCTGATTAAGGCCAGACAGACTAAAACACACTCACAAGGAGGACAGTGTTCAAGCGATAACAAAGGTAATACAACGCCAACGCAAGGAATAAGGAGTGTAAAGCACGCATCACCCGATGAAGCGTGCTACAGCATCTTGTGTTGCTTTATGCACATAAACACTCAGCATGTTGTCGAACCATAACTCTACACAAAGACTCTTTGAACAACTAGCCCACCATGCTTTCCGCATGTAAACTCATACCTGTAAGGTCCTCTCTTTAAATCTCGCTCCACTTGTTATTCTACTGTCAGGATGCGAAGTGGCACTCACCAGCTGTGTTAATATCACACCACCGCACCCTCTGGGATTTACACTCTACCCTCCAGCACCCTATAAATCGGCAAGCTCCTTACACACAGAAAGTGGCATAATGGCGTATGCTCGTTTTCACATGTGAATACATACACCCACATAAAGTTAAGATGGACAGTTTTGCCACCCACTAAATCCTGTGAGCTTGGTGTGGCCTGTCAGCTACTTTTACCTGAATTATGATGTGCAGAAAACGCTTCAACATACATAAATATTATCTCCTCCTCCTATGCGATAAAAGCTGTCAAGAATTTTCTAAAATACACAAAAAGCTGGAGGGCGAAGACAGATAAGAGGTTTACATTCCTCTCTGCAGCTCAGCCTTATAGTCACAACATTATGTGAATGCATCAGTTTATTTCCCACCATACATGGCTCATCAGCAGCTTGATAGTTTATCTTACTTTTTTTTATGACTTCTATCTGTGAGCCTTTACATCAGCTTTCCAGAAGAAAACCACAAAGAAAACATTGTGTTAGCTGGCTACCTGATCAGAGTTAGCCTCTGCACACTTCTGGTCTCCTAACTAAACTACAAAGCCGGTCTCTGACTGTGACACTTTTTACATTCAAATCCCCTCCAGTGTCTCTGGAGAGGTTCCACTGAAGGTGACCCACATTTACCAGTTAAGCAAATAAAATAGACCAGTGTCTCCATCTTCACTTTCTGTGCCAAGGGTAACAGTAATATCTCTCCCTATATAGATCTTTTCTGTTTACACATATGACTCTGTTTGGAAAGATTGCTGGCCTTTGCTCCATGCAAGTAGGAGATGATATTTTAATTAAGTCCTTTGTTTATTATTGCATGACACTGAAAATAAACTTGCTTGGAGATGCAATTATTTGGCACTACTCATATTTTTGTCATCCATCAAGGAAGGCTTTTGCAGACTAAAGGTTCACATAAAAGAGAATTGGTTCTTTGCATAGGAACAGTAATTCTGAGATTTATGGACTGGGTTGATGGACTATTGTGCAAGGTCTGTCTGAGCTGCACCCTGATTGCAACACAAAAACTCCCACACTTTCTTCTTGCATCTTCAACATATACACGTGACTAGTTCCCAAGCTGATTATATAAAACACGAAGACAATGGATTACATGACAAACTATGGTCCTGCAATTTTTTTGTCACTGGGGAGGTGGAGGTTCAGAGGGTTCCTCCAGTTATGTCTCCATTAAAAATAAACGGCTTCGTGGCGCCATCTAGAGGGCCATGGCCGCTGCTGCTGTGAACCGACAGAGGGCGCTGTCCAACAGACGTTGAACACAGCACAATACCTTCTCTGGCACCGGAAGCCAGGAGCCATGGCAAGTTATATGACAGAAACCAAGCCAGTGATGTTGTGTAACTGCACGTTTTGTAAGTAATATCTGTCACTGTCACTGTCATTATAGTTTAATGTACCACACGTCACCCAGACAGCTCTGCACGGTCACCGGCTGCCGCGTGAGTCTCTGTCTGTTTGCAGCCGGACGAGAAGCCGCTGGTCTTTAAAGGATGCACAGCTGATGATCTCGCGGTTAGCTTAGCAGGCTAGCCTAGCCACGTAAACAATGGAGCCCTGTGAGGGAGTTTAGCGTTTCTGTGTGTACTAACTGTCATTTTTTAAAAATATATATCCAACCAGCTACTTCTAGAACAGTATTAAGTTAGAAATGGAGTCATAAACTCTACGCTTCCTCGTTGACTGAATAATTTGCCTAAAATCAGTCACCCGTAGCTAAGAAACAGAGGTAACAGGTTAGCGTCTCTTACTCACGTTAATGTAAACTAACTAACTAACTAATGAAGTTTAAACTAAGTTGGTCAAAAGTAACTACATTAGTTTAACGCCACATCTTTTGCTACAGTGCTGGCAGCAGTGACAGTGGCCTGAGTGGCCACAGCGTTTGTTTACATCTGGATGACCCACTGACTGGCAGCATCACAATGCCCGTCGAAGGGTCAGAGGACCAGGCGCCCTCCTCTCTGTCCAGCCCGGCCAGTGCTGCTCTCACCCCGGGAGGGATAGAGGAGGATGGAGCCACGGGGGGCTCAGCAGTCAGCTCCTTCCCGGAGAACAGTCAGGGCTCTGAGGCTGCTGCAGCCTATCCTGCCACCACTGGACCTGGGGAGAGTAACAGCGGTGAGCTATGCAACCTAAAAAATAGATAAAAGCTGGGTTTTTTTTGTCATGATACACAAACTCATTGTGTTTTCATCTGTGCATGCAGGCGGCAAGAGGTCTGGAGCCTTGTTGCAAATCAACCGGCAGCGTATCCAAGCTGCATCAGCCAGTTCAGGTGCAGATGAACTTCAGGGCCTTGGTGTGGCTGTGTACGACCAGGACGTCCTGGAGCAAGGTGTCCTGCAGCAGGTGGATGAGGCAATTCAGGAGGCCAGTCAGGCTGCAGCCAAAGCTGAGGCAGAGAAGGAGTACGAGTCCGTGCTGGATGATGTCAGGTGAAGGACAATAACTGTAAAAATGAGTGGGATATGCTCTTTTCTGTGACCTCTAAATAAAGATCATACAGTGTGTAGCAGTAATAAAAGTTTAATGGTCACTCAATCTCCCCAGGACTCAATTACAGAAGCATATTTGACCTATAATCATGTAAAATGTTTCTCTCTGGTGGCTTTAAAGAAATCATGTTAGCTCGGATGATGAGATAAAACATAAAAAATGAGTCTCTCCACTACCCTAAAAGAAATTTGCTTTTAATATCAGAATAGTCCATCTTTAAGTGACTGGCATATCTAACTCTTCTTTAATGGTGTGTGTTTCAGGTCTGTCACACAATCTCTGAAACATATCAACAAGATAATAGAGCAACTATCTCCCTATGCTGCTTCAAGCAAAGATATCAGTCGGAAGATCGAATCTGTCAAACGGCAGAAAGAGAATAAGGTAAATGCTGCACATGAATAAAAAAATAAAAAGAACATTTACATTTTTATGGGATGTAACTGTAATATTGATAGTGACTGTAATGATAATGAACACTCAGGAGAAACAGCTGAAGAAAGTCAGAGCCAAACAGAAGAGACTGCAGGCCATCCTCGGAGGAGAGGACACCCAGAGGGTTGAAGCGGAGCTTTTAGCAGAAGGCGATGAAGAGGAAGGTAAGGGGTTATTTTAGTTTTGTTGTATGATTTCTTTCAGGGTATTGACAAAAATATTTTGCTATGACTTACATAAGGATAATAAAGTGCTGCTGCCCTGCTTTCTATAGATAATGTGAAACCAGGGTCATGTTCAGTACTGCCCAACATTTAGCAAAACAAAGCGGAGATGGAAACAATGCAGAGCATTAATACCAGTCGCCGGTATGGTGGCCAAGAAGGCTATTCTGTGGTTTTCCCTGTTTACAGAACTGACAGAGAAGATTGTAAGCAAAAGGATACTTAGTGGGAGGTTAAAAATACTTTCCACACTGCAGTGATGGCCGTTTGGAAAATCAAAGGGACTGCATATGTTACATTTTTGGTGGATTCCATAACTAACTCTTCTACCAAAATATTTGCCAAAGGTTGTTGAAACTGCACTGGGATTAGGCAGACTGATCTGTGAAAAAATGCTGCTACACAGCGTTGTTTACCTGTTATTGTCTGTTTGCTATTGTTTGGTGGTTGTGATGGGAGTGAATACCAATGCATCTGTTGAGAAAAATCCACCGCAACTAAGATGTATCACATGAAACCTTTCAAATATGCTTTAGAAGACACTTGGATTTGCAGAATCAAAGTCATTTGCTATTACAGTTTCAATTTCTGCCAAAATTACTGCATCACATTTGACACAGACATGGTTGTGTTTGGCATGTCAGTGATCCTGTATCTTGGCAGCGCTAAGCTGGAACCAAATAGAAATCACCTCAACATCATTGAGGGCTTTGACTATTAGAGCAACATATTTGAATATTGTTTGACTAAATGTGATTCTGTGCTGATTTAAAATCCAGTGAGAAAATTCCTGAGCACCAGTTGTATATTATCAGCTCGAACAAACAGATAAAATGAAGCCACACATCTGAAGCCACCCTGTTGAGATCCTTGAAATAAACAGTTATGTCTACATACAGTCACTAGCATGTAATGTGTGTATCCTAGGCCTAACAAATATGTTCAGTGTTTTTCCTTCTTCAAAAAACTCTGAATCCTGTGAGATCGTTCCTCACGTAAGATAACAGTTAAAAAACTGTAGGGTACATCTCTAACCCTGCATTTGTGTTCTCCCAGAAGCCGGGCCGTCCACATTGGGCAGCATGCTCATGCCAGTTCAGGAGACCGAGTGGGAGGAACTTATCCGTAAAGGTCACATGACGCCTTTTGGAACCCGAATTCCTCAGAAGGAGGTAAAGAAGGAGCCTCGCAAAGTGATGCTCGCTGAGAATTCGGCCTTTGACCAATATTTGGCAGACCAGGCAAAGTTGGCTACTGAGAGGAAGAAGGTCCCTCTTGTGAAGAAGAAGATGCGCTCTGGGCTCAGCCCTGATGGGGAGGCCAAGGGAAAAGCCAGCAAAACTGTTCTCTCCCCTAAGGATAAAAAACTAAGAAAGCGCATGAGAAAGCTCCAGGTAACGGCTCTGAAGGCCCACTCTAAGGCTCGGCCTAAGGCTGAGCCACAGCTTCCAAAATCGAAGAAGAGGTGTCACACTGAGGGACAGGAGACAGACAGCGAGGGGTCAGAGTACCTGCCCTCTGATGAAGGCATAGATCCCGACCAAGAGCAGAGGGAAGCCATGGAGGAGGGTTTTGGGGAGGATTACGACGATGACGAGTACGAGTTGAAACCGTACAAAAAAAAAATTCCAGGAAGAGGGAGGAAGAAAGTAAAGAAAAAGGACGACAGTGAGGAAGAATACTGTCCTGAGAGCTCAGAGGAAGAAGAGGAGGGGAAGGGTAAAGAGAAAAGGTGCAAAGACGATGGAGATGTGGAGTACTACAGACAGCGAATCAGGTATGCTCATTGTTCCTGTTATAAACTTGTTTAATTAGCTCCTTTTAGAATCCAGATTCCTGAGAATTATACAACTTCATATATAGTTTGATTTATTCAGTGTATGGAAAGAGCAGATTTGTACTTGGAGTTATGGTTGGATGTAAAGATGCTAAAAGTTT
This sequence comes from Selene dorsalis, assembly GCA_900303245.1. Lineage (NCBI taxonomy): Eukaryota > Metazoa > Chordata > Actinopteri > Carangiformes > Carangidae > Selene > Selene dorsalis. Next base: position 42,536 of record OMNW01009355.1, read on the forward strand.
TCGCCTATATGTCGTCTTCTGAGGAGAATGGAGACATCTCGGCCTGTAAATGACATGCTCAACAAACACAATATTGTCGCCTTTAACTTTGCATCACATTTGTAATGGCGGTGGTGCAAATGTGCTATTGTTCCTCCCTTTAGTTAAGGAGAAAAGCAGTTGTTTTCAGCTGGCTCCATAGTGCAGAAGGAGAGTTAATCCCAGATGAGATTGGCAGCTGTTTCTTGACTAAGCAAATTCACTCCCTGCTCTTCTTCTCTCTCTGCTCTCACACTGGCCTAATTATCCTCCTGCACATGGTTTTATACACTCACTAACTCTAATGCTCAAATTAATGGAAGAGCAGCCCTAATGAGATTTCATATTTATAGCTGCCAAATAAATTGTGTTGGCATGTGTCCTTTTTCTCCACTACAGTGATTGAATGTCAATTCAACAGCATAGACACGGCATGGATGGTGAGGCTAGCTTATATGAGGAATGATATTATTAGAGTGGATGGTATTTGTAGTTGGGTGGGGGTGGAGTGGGGGCAGAAAAGTGTAATTAACTGAACCAATGCTTAGTCTTGACTTAATTAGAGAGTGTGGTCTCCCAGGCCCAGCTAAAGGACCAGTTTCGTGGCAGGGTGACAGGACCAGGCCCAAATGAAGATGGATTCTTATCCTCTGCACCTCACACCTTTCAGGGGAACTCGCACTACTAATTGTCTGTATCAATCTTCATTTGCTGCGCGACGACTGTGCCTCTAACTGCTCTCTCTCCTGCACTATTAAAACTGTTCTCCTTTACATTTCCCTTTTAGCTGTAGATGTTCCACAGCTCCAGGGAAAAAGCCACAACTCCAAACATTTGCTGTCGCACCCCTGTGTAGGCAACACTTTTTAAATGAATCACTGAGTGCAGGAGGTGCAAATGGAACATCCGTCCATTCGTCCATCCATTCGCTTTACCTGCTTAACTTGTGTGGTGCAGCACATAGCTGCACCCAGCTGCTCCCAGTATGCAGCGGGTACCTGGGTACTTTATATCCTGAACAGTTCGTTAGTGTGTCTGCTATGTATAGAGAAAGAAATCCAGCCCAACAGAATTTCCTTGAAGTTTCTCAAGTTCTTTGAGATTTGAGGGTTTTGAAAGTCTTTATCTGATGATTAAATAGGTCTTTGTTCTTGGACTTCTATCTTAGAAAAGTGTCATTGCTAATTACTTTTGGCTAAATAAAATTCATCATTCAGATGTGCTGTAAGGTAACTATATATAATCATTGTCTTATTAGGAGATGGAAACGACAGCGTCTCCGAGAAAGGGAGGAGAAGAGAGAGAGAGGTGAGGAGCTGACAGATGACAGTGATGCTGAGTTTGATGAAGGCTTCAAAGTGCCTGGTTTCCTCTGGAAAAAACTTTACAAGTAAGTCTGATATGACATATTTTATATCATTTCAAATGTCCCTAAAGTCAGACAGAAATGTTCTTAGATTATTTTTTGTCAGCTGTGGGAGTGGTGAGTGACTAATATCTAGATGAGAAGATTATGTTTGTACATCGTGTACATAGTCTGATATATTGCTCTACCTTGCACCCTTTGCTTTTACAGACCTTTACACTGAAATGATTGATTAACTTAACATTGCTTCACTCATCACAGCATCATAAATCTTTTTCTTTTACTGCTATGATAAGTCACTGATAGATGTTGGGAAAGGTAATTTAAATCAGTTGTTTTATATACATAAATTTGCCAAATTCTTATTGCAATTTTCATTAAAGCTTTCATGGTTATTTCCTTACCTCGTGTTTCTCAAAACACCATGTTTGTTAGAAGTCATCCCAAGTTGTGCATTTATTCTGCTTGGTCTGTATTAGTAGAAATAATTTTCCTATACATAGTAAATCCTGTATGAAACTTCCTTTTGGCCTCTATAAACCAGTGCTGCATGTGCAGGGGATCAGGTATTTTCAGTTGACACTTGACAGCATCCATAGATGCTCTTATGCACAGGTGTTTAATGTTTGTGCGTACGTGTATATCACATTTTTAGATACCAGCAGACAGGTGTGCGGTGGATGTGGGAACTCCACTGTCAGCAGGCAGGTGGCATCCTGGGAGATGAGATGGGACTGGGTAAAACCATCCAGGTCATCAGCTTCCTGGCTGGACTGAGCTACAGCAAACTGAGGACCAGAGGATCCAACTACAGGTACACACACATACACACACACACACACACATAGGCACACATGCACAAACAAACTGTGGCCAGAGACTGTGTGTCTGTATGGTATGAATATTTGATCAGGGGGATTTCTGCTTGAGAGTGTTCATCTGAATTATTAAACATGTTTCAATTATCAGACTCTTCACTTTCTTACTGCAGACATCAGAGAAAACACTGACACTGTGTGCACGCGCACGCGTTCCTGTGTACACGTGCAAGTGTCTTTGTGAACACTTTAAGTCAATCTTGGACTCATGAAGTGGGAGTGGAGCAGGTGTAGGGCAACAAGTCAACGGTGGAAAACATGAGGCAGTAATTTGGTTTTACTGCACAAATGACACTCATGCACTTAGGAGGTGGAGCTTCCCTAATGGTCAATACTCTGTCTGCTATAGACGCCCACAAATTGATTGCTTGCAAACTCAATTATGGCCCAGTATCAATAGCATCCACCAGGCAGAGGTTCATGCTAGCCCATTAGTGTCTCTTTGTGTGTGTGTGCATGTGTTTGTTTGACAAAGCGCTTGTAAATGTTCAGATGAGCTGAGCATGTGTTCGTGCACCGTCTTTGATTCATGCATAAAGCACAGAGAATGAATGGAGCAGTAGATCTAGGCTGTTTTCATTAGCCATAATCATTTATTGTGCATGTGAGTTTAACACATTTTTATACTTTTACCCATCGGGTTTCTATACATTTGCATAAAAGTAATGACTCGTATTTGCTGATGAAATTTGCTGAGGTTGGTGAAAGTTATATGAACCTGAGTCCTCTTGTTTACACGTTTTAATCCCAGGTTTGGAATTAAAACATGTATCTGTGTGTCTGGTTTCAGGTACGCTGGTCTGGGTCCCACAGTTATCGTGTGCCCAGCTACAGTCATGCACCAGTGGGTGAAGGAGTTCCACACCTGGTGGCCTGCATTCAGGGTGGCTGTCCTACATGAAACTGGCTCCTTCACAAGTAACAAGGTATATGAGTGTTTATTGGATTTTGATATTCAGGATTTAGTGACAAAGTTTTTCCTCCAGGTCTATTTTCCTCTGGGGGGCACTAGAGATCTGTTTATGAGGCTTTACCTCCTAACCCTTCTCCCCCCTCTGCTCTCTCAAACACCCTCCTCTTGAAGTACATGATACTAGAGACTGTAAAGAGTTTCGCCGAGTGAAATTTGCGCGTCTTTCTTTCTGCTGCTGCAGGAACGGCTCATTCCAGAGATCGCAGCGTGTCATGGTATCCTGATAACCTCATATTCAGCTGTGAGGACTATGCAAGATGCCTTGCAGCGATACGACTGGCATTACATCATACTGGATGAGGGCCATAAGATCAGGAATCCAAATGCTGGAGTTACCACTGCCTGCAAACAGGTATTCACACAAATTTGCAAACACACACATTTTAACCAATGTACCTAAAGGGTCCAAACGGGAGTAATGACTGTTGTTTAGGAATAAAAGTAAGCTTTGCAGAGTTTAAAGAGTTATATCACTTCCCTCCACTGTTACTCCCAGTTATCATTGTTTGGAGTTTGTTTTCTACCTTCAGAAGAAGTTGTTACCACTACACACCCTTCTGTTCACATGCATCATATTTTAGAAATACATCATTCACCTTGTCTCTTCCCTGTCTGTAGTTTCGCACTCCCCACAGGTTCATCCTGTCAGGCTCTCCCATGCAGAACAATTTGAAGGAGCTGTGGTCTCTCTTTGACTTCGTCTTCCCTGGCAAACTGGGGACACTACCTGTGTTCATGGAGCAGTTCTCTGTGCCGATCACCATGGGAGGATACAGCAACGCCTCACCTGTACAGGTACTTAAACACACCTACACAAAATTTGCTCCTGAATACTCATTGTCAGTTTGGAAATGTAAAAGTTAGTGGTACAATAATGAACAATAATAATCACCCCATTTTAAACCTATTTTGAAGAGATAAAAGCGTAAGAGAAACTAGGAAAAACACTGACCATAAAGCATATCACACATACAACAAGATGTCATCCGTTCATGCAGCAAACCTCTCTCTAACCCTGTAACTGTAGCATAGGGAGGTTGCAGTGAAGGGCTAAAGTGTCACTTGACAATGCTAGCCCTACACGTGCACACAAGCACAATTTTGGAGAGCTTGATGGAAGCAGGTAGAAGGAACGATAAAGGAACAACAGAGCCATTAAGTGCAGTGCAGGATAATGTAGGTGCATGCAAAGGAACTTCAGTGCATCCCTAGCGAGTGAGAGAGCGAGGGAGAGAGGGAGAGAGGGAGAGGCTAAAGTGGAGAGCCAGTGAGCTAAATTGTAGCCCTTTGTCATTAGTGTTCAATCGTTAATAACCCACTGACTGTATGGATTTAATTATTTAAGCCAGCTATTGATGCTTCTTCCGCTGTCGATAATAAAAACCTTTACTAATTATTAATGTTATTAAATGGTCAGAGAGGGCTCAGCTCTGCTGCTTTATCCGCTTCTTGAAATTTTCAGGGCAACAAGCAGGCCCTCGGTTCATGTTCCTGTATACGTACAAGTAGATGTATGTAAAAACTAGTGTGTTTTGGGGTGGGGCTGTTTCAACATGTGGATATGGGATCAATTACTGAAGTGTGCATTTGCAACCCCCCTCCTTGCCCCCCCTCCCATGTGAATCCACTCAGCAGCCTGTGAAGAGATACCTGGGTCATCTGCTGCCCTCTGCCTTTCCTTTCTCACTGTAACTTCTGTTGAGCCCTAAATCCCACCACATTATTGCCCCCTCCAGCTTTGCCAAGGGGGACTTTGATCCCTCTGTGGACCCCCGGTGAGTTAATGTTTAAAAGGCTAACCGGCCTTCAGCACTAACTCAGGGTAAGGTGTAGAGGGCCATTTGCAGCAGGGCTCCTAGTGTGGGGTGGGGCTGAGTCTTTCTGCAGCTCCTCTTGTGTTTCCAGTGGAGCTGGCCAGTAGCAGCAATAAAAGAGGAGGGTTCTGTCCCTCGGGACCAACAGCACTCTGATCAATGTTTAATGGCTCGTGCTGCTGAGAGGGACAGCACCATGAGGGAGGAGATGATAGAAGGAGGATGAGGGGCTAAACGATCATCATCCCCCAAGAAACACACACTGACAGGTGTGAGTGGTTGATGGTTTGACACACTGAACTAAACGTTGTTTTTTTTCTGTTTTAAGGCAGTTTGTTTGTGCTAAAAGGTTGAACTGTTGTTGACTTTCAGGTCCAGACGGCGTTTAAGTGCGCATGTGTGCTGAGGGACACCATCAATCCTTACCTGCTCAGAAGAATGAAGGCTGACGTGAAGGCCAACCTCTCTTTACCTGACAAAAACGAACAGGTATTCATCATACTATAAAGACATTTGACCCTTCTCTGTCTTAAGTATTGACCGGCTTCTCACGCCTGGATCTCTTAACTGGGGAGGTGTATTTCTGATTGGACGTGACTGCATGTGTCACATCTAAGGAGTATTTGATGAATGAGCATGGCCCACGTCAGGTGAAGCCAGCTAATAAAGTCCTGGTAAAGTAAAAGGAGCAGGTATTCATTAAGGAGGCTGGTCTCTGGTCTGTCCTCGTGGTTGACGCTGGTTGACTCCTCAGTCCACTACGGCTCATTAAGTCAGTCCCTCAGGACAACAGTGGCTCCAAAAAACACACAGCTTCCCTCTAATTTCTCTTCTCACACATTGCACTTCATCAAGGGGCTTTAAAAACGGATGCTCACTGCTTATTACACACTTACACACTGTCCTTTGTGTGTGTGTGTGTGTGTGTGTAGGTCCTGTTTTGCAGATTAACAGAGGACCAGCGGCAGGTCTATCAGAACTTCTTAGACTCCAAAGAGGTCTACCAGATACTAAATGGGGACATGCAGGTAAGTGTCTCTGATTCACTGTCTCTGTCTTCCATGTGTGTTCTTTGTGTTGGTTGACACAGCAACATGGATGATGAAACTCTCAGTCGAGAAGACTTCCAGGAATAAGATTGTCCCTATTCATTATTTACCTCACTAACTCACTCACCTCACTCCTCTCACTTCTTTCACTTACAGGCCTTTGTGTATATGTCTCCGTGCACTCTCGTACACTGAAAGATCGTCAGTGATCTTTTTTTCGCTGTGTAAATTTTGTTAAACTCGTAATAGCTTCACTTGAGTATTCCTTAAGATGCTCTCTCTGAGGAGGCTGTGCAGTCGGGCTTCTCACATTAGTCGGGCCCTGGAGAGAGAGATTTGATCATTTATCACCACTGACCAAATGGACGCAGTTGGAGAGCCGGGGGTGACCACAGCAGATTGCACACACACACGTACACACACACACACACACACATGCTCTTATAGACATATTCAGCGGTCACTCTCAGTCCATTAACCACCATTACTAATGCAGCGACCGTTGGGCCTTCATCAAGAAACACGGCCTTTATTGTCCCTAAATAAATTATGTAACTCTTTCCTGTAGACTAAAGTAAATGTGCTTATTTGTTTAAAGGTGCAACACTGTAAAATGCAGTGAGATGCACCAGCATTGTCGCCTGAAAGAATTAATCTCTTTAAAAACCCTTGTTCCCTTTTCTTAATGTGTGCGTTCTGCAGGTATTCTCAGGTCTGATAGCGCTTCGTAAAATCTGCAACCACCCTGACCTTCTCTCGGGTGGCCCCCGGATGCTGAGAGGAATCCCGGAGGACCAGCTCACTGAGGAGGAACACTTTGGGTTTTGGAAACGCTCAGGGAAGCTGATAGTGGTGGACTCACTGCTGCGTCTCTGGTTCAAACAGGGCCACAGAGTCCTGCTATTCACTCAGTCTAGACAGGTCAGAAACACCTCGCTCTCATTTATTTGTTTCAAAACAGCATTTAATATATACACTTGTTGTAAAAAATTATACATTTTTAGAGCTGTTTGTAATAATGCTCCCAGATGGATTTTTACCTAGGCTTCAAATAAATATCTTGAATTGTCATGTCTGTGTATTTGCTGCTGGTTACCTACAAGCCATATGCCTGTAAGACTGTGTGCGCGTGTCTGTCTGTGTGTGTGTGTGTGTGAGTGAGTGAGAGGCCCCAGCTGTTGCAGTCAATACCAATGAGATTATACCTCAGAGGGAACCTGAGACCCTCCCTGTCGGTATCTCTGTCCATGTAATATTAATCTGCTCTAATCCTTTTAGAGATAATCCAAACCTCAGCCCCTCTCTCTGTTTCTCTCCCCTTCTTCCTTTTTGCTCACTGTCTTTCTGCCGCCTTTATTGTCTCCCTCCTTTCCAGATGATGGACATCTTTGAGGTGTTTGTGAGGGAGAACAGCTACACATACCTGAAAATGGACGGCACTACCACGATAGCCTCCCGACAGCCACTCATCACTCGCTACAACGAGGTAAGGATTAGTCATCCCTAATGGCTGTGAGTGTTTCCCCTGAAAATCCCATCCTGAGGGACACAACTGCTTCAGTGGATCCCTCCTCACCCTGAGGTGAAAACACTAATTGACGGCAATCTGTTGTTCAAAAAGAATGTTCCTTATTGACTGTGTTGAAATACAGACGTGTGAAAAATATTACTTAGAGCTATAAACAATGAATGTGAATGTTCAGAGGAAAGATATTAAAATGATGACTATTAAACAGTGCTCAGATTCTCAGAATCTGTTCAGATACAAGGCAAAAAAAATGGCATGGTATCTTATTACTTAATATATTATGTCATCCAAAAATATCAGATTAATTTTTTTTTTTTTTTGCAGTGTAACATTTTTTCTAAAAGAATCATGTGTCTTGAAATAAATTTACATTGAGAGACAACGATATTACCTCATGAAATAAAATTATAAGGTAACACTTTACAAATGAAATTTATTTGCAAGGTATCTCTCAAAAACAATTATGTTATTATCATAATCGGTATAAAAATGTGTACATTGTGTTTATTAATCACTGATCAATTTTTTTCCTTTGTCTATGTTACAGGACAAATCCATTTTTATTTTCTTGTTGACCACTAAAGTTGGAGGCCTGGGAGTCAATCTGACTGGAGCCAACAGAGTCATCATCTATGACCCAGACTGGAACCCCAGTACAGACACACAGGTTAGACACACACACACAAAATAAATCAAATGAAACATTTCCTAAACCCGTTATATCTCCTTAATTTTTGTCAACTTTTGCAGCTTTGTTTGTAAAATTAAATATTATATATCTAAATATTATATATACCCATGTTTTCCAGCTGGAGAACAGATTTTTGCCTTTGCTCAGTAATCTGAAATGATTCTTACTAAATTTTTTACTTTTTTTTGTACCTCAATCATTTCTTTAAATATCTTATGTTGGTCAAAGGCACGAGAACGAGCATGGAGGATCGGTCAGAAGCAGCAAGTCACAATCTACAGACTGCTGACAGCAGGGACCATCGAGGAGAAAATCTACCACAGGTAAGACAGCAGTGTTTTTTGTTTTTTTTTTGGATATAAGCTCATCCATAGACATGATATTAACCACAAAGCTTACAAAAAAAAAGAAAGAAAATTAAAAAAAAAAAAAAATCCTGTGCTGGCTTTTGTGTGTTTTCTCTTACCCAGCCTTCCATTTTAGTTGTTTTCCATAGACTTCACACATTCATGAATATTGGTAATGACATGACTAATTGCACACATCACAGCTATATTACAACTTTCACTATCCCAGTTCTCAGTAATTGAAAAGCTTTCCTGCATTATTAAATGGCCAATCTAGGACTTCTAAACCGTTGCTCTGTTTGGTTTGTGTCTGTAAAGTGCTTTCAAACAGCAAGTTGGTAGAACTGCAGGGATTCTATTTTGATACCTACAGTAGAGTGGTTAACTAATTTTCTCATCCATCAGCCAAACTACTCTGTGGTGACAGAGGATCGGGGTTGCCTGCTGAGGTACAATGGTAAATTATACACAAGTATCTAATTCTGTATTTTTATCTGTTGTAATTCAGGCAAATCTTCAAACAGTTTCTGACCAATCGTGTTTTGAAGGATCCAAAACAAAGACGGTTCTTTAAGTCTAACGACATCTATGAACTCTTCACCCTGTCTGACCCCGATGGAGCACAGGGAACAGAGACCAGCGCTATATTTGCAGGTGTGTGGATTTTTCTTTTTCTTGTTCTTACCAGAAAAACCTCAAATGAATCTCTCCCTGAAAATGAGTTTTCACCCTACAGGTACAGGCTCTGATGTCAAGGTGCCCAAGAAACCTGAAAGGCCAAGGCCGTCACACATGGTAAACCAAGGCAGCCGTGCATATAAACACTCCTCAGCAAATCAGATTGAAACTGGTGCACACAGCAGACACTCCTCAGCAAACATTCCTGCATCGAAAGATGGAAATACCTCTCTGTGCGGTAACAACTCTCAGGGTAAACCAATCCTCCCGACGGACAGTCAGGGCATCAACCAAAATGGTTTGGATGTAGAACCAAATGTTTCACTAAATACGCAGCGTACCGGACAAAATAACAGAGACTGGGCTGCAGCCAAGCCATTGGTCAAAAACTCCAACTCACCCAGAGACAAAGAGTCTTCCCTGACCAGCCCACAGAAACACAGGGAAAAGAGGAAGCACTGTGACCCAGCAGAATCGCACAAGCACAAAGACAAGAAAAAAAAACGCTCCCGTGATATTCGATTTGAAGGCAGTCGCATCTCTCACTTGGTTAAGAAAAGGACCTATAATAAACCTGAGAATGAAGACAATGAGGCGAAGGACCAGAAGAAATCAGATGATTATGTTTTGGCAAAGCTCTTCAAGAAATCCGGTTGGTCTCCCGCCCCACAAATTTGTCATATCAGATTATGGTTATTTTAATAACTCTGGTTTTTTGATCACTTCTCCTCCTTGGTCTCCGTCAGGTATCCACAGTGTGATGCAGCATGACACCATCATGGAGTCCTCAAACCCTGACTATGTTCTTGTGGAGGCAGAAGCCAACAGGGTGGCTAAAGATGCCCTGAAAGCCCTTAAGATTTCTCGCCAGCAGTGCAGACTGCCCTACAATAGACCCCCTCCTCAACCTGCAAGGTACACAGTCTCACGCTCCAAGGTTTGCATTGTTGAAGCTTCACTAATCTCACTTAAGAAAAAAATATCTCAATTTTTCCCTTGTTTTCTCACGTAGGAAACGGTTTGGACAAAAGAAGAATTCTGTTCTGGCTGCATCTTCAGTTCAGTCTGTCCCTACTTCGAGCAAGTGCAAGGTAACGCCATAGTGTTATTATGAAAAGATGTAACTTATAGCTCTGGTAGTTTTTTTCATTTGCGGTGCGACGTGTAAATTAATCTGTTTTTCTCCTCAGGATGCTGCTATCGTGAAGAAGTCTGTGTCAAAGAAGCCTGGTTCAGCAGCTCATTTCAATGGGGAGGTGGCAGAAAGTGACTCAAACCCCGCCCTGCTCTCTTCCTCCTCCCTGTTAGCCAAGATGAAAGCCCGTAATCACCTCAGTGTACCCTTCAGCCAAAGAGCAGAAGCAGAAGAGGAGGAGGAGCAGGACAGCGCTGGAGCTCCAGGAAGGAGCTCCCCACCAGCTCCGCCCACTGAACACGACGAGCTGTTGGTGGATCTGCGCAACTTTGTAGCCTTCCAGGCGAATGTGGACGGACAGGCCACCACTCAGGAAGTGCTGCAGTATTTCAAACCAAGACTGACCCAGGAGCAGGCACCCGTCTTCCGAGAGCTGCTCAGGAGCATCTGTGACTTCCACAGGACGTCTGGTCAGGAGGGGGTGTGGAGGCTGAAGGAGCACTTCTGCTGAAACACATTAAAAAACTGGGACAGAACAAGAGACTTGACTGAGATGCAAATCTTTATTTTTTCTTTTTTTTTTTTGTTTGTTTATTTGTCTTTCAAAATGCTAATTGAAAAGTATGAAAATTGATAACTTCATATTCTTCAGTTTTTTATAGTGTAATGGAAGGACCACATTGTAGGAGAGCTATTTTACAGTACAGTGGGCTGTTGGGTTAGTTGATGAACTCCTGTGATTATCAGCTAACTAAAGTCCTGAAGCTAAAGTCTGTTGAAATGTTTAATTTATTTCAGCTGCAGTATGGGTTGGTTTTTGTGTTCAGATATTATTTCTGTTTGTTTGTACCTGCTTATACTTGAATTCACATTGTATCTGCCTCAGAGTTAAAGCTGTAATTCTTAAAAGTCCATTGTTTTTTTTCACTTTCAGTATTTGTATCTCGATGGTGTCATAACTTCTGTGAGATGTAACAGGGGAGTAGTGTCTCATTTTATGAAGACAACCTAATCACCATAGGTTTTGGTGGATTTTTCTAATGAACTTTTTACAAAGTCTGCACAGATACAGTGGGTGAGGTAACTGAAATGGCGCACCTCCAGTTATTTGTGAAACCTTGGCAAAAAGAAGAGTCGTTCACCTGCCATGTTTTATGAAAGAAAATAATAAAAAATAATAACGTAAAAAAAATCTTGTCTTGCATATATTGCATGTAATAAAGCTCTGCTTAGATGAGAGATACAAGTGAAGTAAACAAACAATGTAAGAAACAAAGTACTGTATTTTGAATAAAGTTTACAGAGAAAAATAATTTTCAGTTTTGGACCCATTTTTGCAGATTGTGGTAAATTTCCATAGTTATTTATACAGTAGAAATTATGTAAATGGAGGATTTTAATTTGACTGATCAAAATGAGACCAGAATGAAGCTCTTTCTCGCAGAGAGATCCTCAGAGTCTGACCGGAGCGTGGAGGTGTGGTGCTGACCAGGGTGCTGAAACGTCTCTGTACAAAACCTCCCAGCGAAAATCTGCAAAAACCCGCTGAAAGTTTACTTGTGAAATAGTTTGTAACCAGCGGAGATGAGAGTGTAATCTCATTTAGTCATTTAAGCAATCATCAGAGGCTGGAGATGAAAGGCGCTGACAGGAAGCAGACACACACACACACACACACACACACACACACACACAAACACACACACACTTTGGGCCTGCACTCTTGTCAGAGTTGTCTAGACCAAATATTGGGATAAAGTTATCAACCGTTATTTGATTTCAATTTTCTCCACGCACCTCGCCGAGGTCATAATAACAACTTTATTTTCAGTGGTGCATAAATTAATTACGCGCATTTAATAACTAAAATATCATTATATTCCCCCTTTAATAACATAAACGCTGCACGCCAGGGAAACCCTTAATAGCGCGGGGCCCTGTAACTGGCCATTATCCGCCTGTAATGATATTACAGAACCAATTACGCGCCATTAGAAGGGATTTTCTGCACTTTATGTGGTTTAGTCCAATCCCGCACTCCTCTTCTAAATTTCAGCTGCTTCTCGAAGCCTCATTTTGCCTCCACCTCAGAGACGCATGGCGTCTGCGCTCTGCCGTCCCTGATGCGCTTTAAAACTAATTGAAAGGGTCCCGCAGCAGATCATTTATCTGAGGAAGCGTAATAAATCGCAGGACCCCTTGCTGTGAACAAAATCAAAAATTTGGCCTTGTGAGTGTTCTACATGCGCAACCCCTTGTAAAGTGGACCCCCTAACACACCCTGACGAGCAATTAACCCACCCGACAGTCAATCTAAAACCCAAAAGCAGTCATCCTCCTTTTTTTAATATATGAAAGAACCAAATAAAAAGTGCAGCGGGTATGTGTGCATGTTTATGGTTAGGGAATATGCTTGACTCTGGAATAACAATCACTTGTGATGAATTTTTTTGGCACCAGAGCAGAGCTGCCGTTTGCCACCCTGGGTATATCTCCCCTCTCCCCCCTCTGTCTTTATATCTTTCTCTGACACACACACACACACGCACACACACGCCAGGAGTTGAGGGTGAAAGAGACAAAGCCGTGATAATCCGATTAGGACCAATTAGGCGTGAGATTCTGCGACACTAGCTGAAAGCCTTAACACTCTGCAGACAGTTATACAGTTATAGAGACATCTGGACACTCCCAGAGAGAGTGCGTGTGTGTGGTGAGTGTGTGTGTGTGTGTGTGTGTGTGTGTGTGTAGGAGAGAGAAAGAGACGAGACAAGAGAGGAGAGAGAGGGAGAGAGAGAGAGAGGGGGGGGGGGGGGGGTCTGGACACTCCCAGGCAGAGTCAGAGAGTCAGTGGAGGTGCAGCAGCCACTTCTCTCCAGAGCGGGAACTCACTCGCATCAGCATCAGCATCCTCACTGCAGGTAGGACACGCTGCATCTTCAACTTTCAGTCCGCTTATATTGCACCTCTTCTTCTTCTTCTTCTTTTATGACGACTTCATGTTCCTACACACAGATTTCAATCGTACTGTATCCGATCTCCGTCGCTCCGGGTTGAAACTTTTTCCCCCTTCTCTGCTCCAGGTTCAGTTTTTGCGGCTCAGAGACGCGCCAGGATGTTCTACTTCCACTGTCCGCCTCAGCTGGACGGAGAGTGCTGCCGCTCCAACACATGTGAGTTTTACCTCCTTGTTTTTTCTCCCCTCTCCGTCGACCTCACACAGCTGCCAGATTTGTCCACTGTCTGTCTCGTTTGTAAAGTTTTGAGATGTTTCCGTGCGTATTTACGCGCACAAAGTGTGTTGTGTGCTGTTGTGGCGGAGCCGAGGACAGGCCTGTACATTTGTTTTTTTTCCATTCCACATCATTACATTCAATTAAAAATGAAAGTGACAGAGACCTATAAGAGAAAGGATTTTTTATGGCAAATTAAAAGATTTTCATTCTCTCATCCGCGGCCATGTTCAGAACATGTGCCGAGGCTGTTGTATAAACTAATATTTCCCATGTTTGGAAAAAAAATAAAATAAAACTGAAACAGAATGGATGCTCCGACTCGATGTATAATCACGTGTCTCATTTTCTCTTTCCCCACAAATTCAGAGGTGGGTGTAAAGGGTTAAAGTCAGATCTCCCCTCTGCCATGTCAATCTGCTGCCTGTTTCGGTGAGAAGCGCTGGTGGTTTGGCCCCGGGGCAGAGGGGGCGTTTTGTCCCGGGCACAGATGTTGAGTGTCATGGCTCTTAGTCCGTCATGGTTCCCCTCAGACAGCCACAACAGCCGTGTTTCATGCTACTAATGGAAATACAAAATGTGCCAGAGAATAAATTCCCTGTGTGTTTGGCCTACATAGACACTTCTGGGTTTTGTTTTGTTTTTTTTTTGTGCTTTTTTTCACACATGGAAGTTTTCTTTTTAACTCAGCTGCTGGATTAATTTAAACAGAAACATTGGAATATAAATCTAATTTGATCAACACTGAATTTCTCTTTTAAACTTGTGTTGTGTTTTCTCCACAGTGAATTCCAGCGGTTTTGCCAACCACGCCGCGGCTGATTTTGATGATGGATTTCTACGCAGAAAACAGCGCAGAAACAGAACAACATTTACTCTGCAACAGGTAAATACCTCCCGGCACAAAAACACAGAGGCCGAGAGATATGAGAAACTTCACTCAATGCAAAACAGACATGAGCAACTCGATTGAAGAAAGGAACAGAAAAAACACTTTACAAAGTTTTCAAAATAAAAGACTTTAGCCAGGCAAAAATAATAATCATAAACTCTTTATAATTCTGCTTTTATGAAACATGAGGCCTAATATATAAGTGAGCTGACCTGTGTGTGTGTGTGTGTGTGTGTGTGTGTGTGTGTGTGTGTGTGTGTAATTTGATGTGAGGCCAAGATTAAGCCTGTAGGCTTTTACCTTTTCATCTGATAGTGTGTTACTTAAGGATTTTATATTTTTGAACTGCACTGAGGTGATGAGGATAATATTTATAAGAAAGAAAGAAAGAAAGAAAGGTAAAGTAAAGTAAAGTAAATCAACAGGAAATCAACTTTGTATTTCACTGGTGTGTTTTGCAGCTGGAGGCTTTGGAGGCTGTTTTCGCTCAGACTCACTACCCGGACGTGTTCACCCGGGAGGAGCTGGCCATGAAGATCAACCTGACCGAGGCCAGGGTGCAGGTATGTCCGCAGCATCACTGTGTGCGCACTGTGTCCTGGGCACGTTTGACCATGCGAGAGAGGGTAAATTAAGCCACTCTGTCATTCCGGCGATGCACTTTAATAACATCAACATAATGGTGAATATTAGATTAGCTTGATTAATCGGTCATTCATAATTAACCAGCGATAATGGTCCTCACTAATTTGTCCGCGTCTCAAAGGTAGGAATACATCATCCATGCAAGATCTCCCCTTTTCCCCGTGTAACGCAGACAGAAAACGATACGTACTTTAAAAGACAGGGAGCCTGCAGCCTCCCAAACTCTCTCTCACTCTCTCTCCTTCTTTCTCTCTCTCTGTCACACACACTCTTCAAAACACAAACACACACCAGAAGAAAAAAAATGCCTTAAATTCGGTCATTTATATTCCGCTCCTGCCCTGCACATATGCGCGGTTATAAACTTGGCCAGATGTAATTAAGTTATGTGTCCTGTATGTAATTTCCTGCATTCCAGATTTGCTTTTGGGTTTTGTTGTGCGCGCAGATCTAATTGTGGGAAATATAATAGTTTGCCTTTTGTTCCCCAGGGTCATCTTACTATCGCTTAAACCCAATGGCGGGGTTGATAATGGAATCCAGCGCTGTAAATTAGGGATTGTAAACAAATTATTCCCCTCCTAATCCGATTACCACATTCCTATTATTAAATCTGAACATGAATCCACCGCAGTATGCAGGGATATTAAACTTACATTATTATTAGAAAATAAATTTCCTTTCTGTTGTAGTGTTGTTGCCCCCCTTTTTGTAAAGTGTCAATGGGCCTCCCCCGCATTAAGAGCATGCCGCAAATTGAGATTAATGGAGCAATTATAGCCCATTCAGAGACGGGTGTGTGTGGGGGGGCGCGACTTCTAGCTGGAAGGTGCAGGGGTGAGATAAGTCCATTGGTTGTATTGTTGTCCTGCCACCAAAAATGTTGTCCTTTCTTTATGCCGAATGAATGCATGTGTTTTGTTTGGCTGTTGACACCATTTATACCTCCCATACAATGGGAGGGATGCAGAGCACATGCACACGACTCTAACCTCCATTCACACATCATGATTAATGCCTGCTAGAACCAAGTCCTAATCGAATCTGATGTTGTCAAACAATCACTAAATAGGGAAATAAACGACTTCATCATAGCTGCCTCTCTCGCGGGCAGCACAACTGTCAGTGGGAAGTCATTAAAATATGATAATGAAAAATTGCTCAATTAAATGTTGTTATAGGCAGTGACCTTCATTCGATTAAGATACCAGAACTTGGTGAGCCCATATCTTCTCAGCTGTGTGGATGGTGAAGTTTCAGAGATAAGTCAGGCACTGTAAGGAAAGTAGAGCGCTGCTGTGACACTTTCAAGTGCCTCTTGATGAGCAAGACAAAACAAAGCAAATGGAGAATTAGTTTAAACTGTCAAGAAGACGGATATCAGTGAATGTGTGTGCTCAAAGTTTGCATTAGTTTGTCTGTGATATCTCTCTCTCTATATATATATATATATATATATATACAGAAAAGAATGTGCAAAAGAGAAATGAAGAACCTGATGAGAAAAACTTTGGCATGAATATAAAGCTTCAGTTAATAAATGAAA
>OMNW01009357.1:0-28559 GCA_900303245.1 Selene dorsalis
AAAAAAATGCAGCTTGGGCTGTTTCAGGTAGTGAAGTATTGATTTCCCTTTGCTTTCTCTCTCTCTCTCTCTCTCCCTCTCACCCCCCTTTTCTAAGAGTGCCAGCCAAGCAGTCGGGCTTGGCACCAAAACATAATTATGAAAATGGACCTCTGGGTTCTTTCTTTTAATCTATCTGTACATTCCACAGTCCCTCTGCAACAGAAGCTATTTAAAAATGGTTTCAGAGGAATTGAAATGTTTAACCCACTGTACTGTAAAGAATAGTATACTTATTGGTGGCACAACATCTGTCGCTGTCCAAATCAGGTCTGTAACAGATGCGTCACTATTTTTAGCCAGAATGATTGGGAAATACCTAAAATATACAGACTCGCGCTGCATATTGTTAGCAGAGCAACAATGATACAGTACCTTCCACCGTAACTACAGCAGCAGAGCGAGATTTCTAAGAGCCCGATAGTTTCTGTCAAATGGTGGCATCAATTTACACTGTGTGGCACCCATGACAAAGTGCCTTGACTCAGACAGCAATTGCTGCTCTCTCTTCAACTCACAGTTCAATGGCCAGTGAAACCCAAACGACACAGCCGCAGCCGGGCCCATTTTCAAGACATTAAACTGTGCTGCACAATGCGAGATTCAGTAGCTGGAGTATCAGATGTTCCCCCTTGCTCAAGGTGTTTGTCCTGTGTTTCTTGCCAGTAGAACAACAACAAAAAACTGCTTGTATTTAGAAAATTTATTTAAACAAATAACAACTGAGATTTGTTCTGCAAAAAAAGGTTGTGTATACCCTTTATATAATTAATGCTCATGCTCGCCATGTTGTGTTTTGCATCATTTATATTTCCTCGGTTCAATTTGGCCTTTCAAAGATGGGAAGGGAAGGGAAAACCAGCTCCCTATTTCATACGGGACTAAATTCTGATCCAAAGGATCTATAACACCATATTCCAATCTCAAACAAAATGTGAACAAGGCAAGACCTTGACATTTCTCCACATCACATCCCTCTGTCTTCTAACATCTATCTAAGGCACAAGAAAAGCATGATTAGTCCTGTTGGATAATAGATGCACGCAGTGGGAAAGGTCAGCGGTTGTCAGCCCTTAATGCCTCAACCTTTAAACTGGGGGATGGGCAAAGTGAGATGAAATTAAAAAAAATGAGCAGCGAGGATGCAAGTTTGCGACACTGATGATTTATAGGAATCAATAATTACTCATTCCATGTTATACACATGCGAAGCGGGGTGGGAAAATGTAAATAGAAGAGCTCAGGGGCCAGAAAAACTCTAGACTATTTCAAGAATGAAAGGAGAAAATATCCTCTGTGTATGCTGCAGAAACTGATACATTAAATCAAAGAAAAACAAACAGACGTGACTGATTTTACAGGTATCACATGATATTGCACCTCTTTTTCCTCTTTTGTCTTTTCTTTTTTAAAATAAAATACCGATTTTCTTCTCTGAGGTCCTGTAAAAACAGCACAGAGACGCTGATCTGATCTATCTGGTGTATTTGTGTCTCCGGCAGTCTAAATGCACTGATGGAAATGTCACATTGATTCCTGTGGTTTTGAATTAATGCTTGTATTTTCTCTCAGGTGACAACACAGAAGTGTGAAGACGTGAAAGGCCACCGTGGCACTGACTGTGAGCAGAATTAACAGCAGAAATTAAAAAAAAAAAAAAAATCTCCTCCATGACAGCCATTATTCCTCCACCCTCTTAGAATATTATTGGTGGTAGGGTGTTAAGAAATAACATCCCATGTATAATGCAGTGTGCGCCTGAGCTCTGATATTTGAAGTTTTATAAGTTTATACTTCCTCTGATGATATACAGTAAGCTGCAGTGCACTGTGTATTTAGTATAGCTACTTTTTTT
This sequence comes from Selene dorsalis, assembly GCA_900303245.1. NCBI lineage: Eukaryota > Metazoa > Chordata > Actinopteri > Carangiformes > Carangidae > Selene > Selene dorsalis. Next base: position 1,895 of record OMNW01009357.1, read on the forward strand.
GCACAGTGATAAAGACGTGAGGCGATAAAACAGTGATGAAGGAGAGCGCAGGAGAAAAAGCCATAAAATTGCGCTCTGGAAACTTTTTCTATGAGCCATTTTGTCTTCAGATAATTCCCCCTCTTGTCACTTCATACTGTCAAAAATGTCAAAATTAGAATGAAAAAAATCTTTCCAAACATTTCATTTTCCTCTTTTACTGCCTCTATGAAGAGAAACATTTTGTGCTTTGACTCTCAGTAGCTTTGCCCATCTACCTTTGATTGATGTCGGTTTTACAAAAGGGTCTTAACGTGTTTCAAATTATAGTAGTAATGTCTTGGCACACTTTTTGGCAGAGGACATCCACCAACATGATAAATGAATCGCAAAGGAGTGTAAGGACCCAGTGACCAGACAAAGTCAAATTTGCAATCAGTGCAAGCCTTTGATGCAATGGCTTTAGCTAATTACTTCATTAAGTAGCAGACATAACTTTTGCCCTGGGTTGCCAATTAATGTGAACCCTGAAACCAAATGTGCTATAGGTGCTTTTCTTACGAAGCAATGATAAATTAGAAATTGTAGTCCAATTAATTTAGGATTGGTGTGATTAAGTTGTAGGAAGTGAACACTGCTACACCTATTGCTCCTTTGGGAGTAGCGTCTGGACATCTCCACAGTAAATAATGCACACTCTTCACTTTCCACTTTGAAAATGCTCTCTCATATAAAGAACTCATTAAACCATGTTGCTGTCACCAACCACTTTTAGGAGATGGTTGCCTTAATGTTGCCTTATGACCAGCTGGGGTCCAGCCTCTGGTACTTAAGGTTATTTCCCCAGTAGAAACAGATGGCAGGTTGTGGGAGTCACCATCCGGGCATGTTTACAGCTGCCATCCCAGGGGAGTGGTTACTGCACTGTATAATTGGACATTTGTCTTAAAAGCAGATTGTATGTTTCAGCTTCATAGATGAACCTAGAATGACATCAGCTGTACACACTACAGTATGAACAGATTCTCATCATATTCATGATTCAATTTCAGCGGGCTCCACAATGACCCGTTAGTCACCAAACTGGTAATGTAAAAGACAAGGACAGCTTTTGTATCTTTGTCCCATCTGAGCTCTTCAGATGAGCTGATTTCAAGTCTCTCTGGCAGTAACAGAATGTGAAAAAGAAGAAGAAGGAGGGGAAGAACGTGTTTTTCCCTCACTTCTCGGATCGAACTCAAATGACTTTCCCTGACATGGTTCAGTTTCACTACTGGTCAGTCAATAAACTGACAGCCAATAAGGAGGTGACAAAAACACTACCTATGTTTAGAGGTTAAATTCTCATATCAGTGGTTAAACCATACAACCCCAACACACCACTGCACACAAATATATAGAGTGATTGATAAATAAATAGGTAGAAAGACAGACAGACAGAGAGACAGAGAGACAGGGCAGTGCTAACGCCATGAATAATTAATTTCCATCAAGTTTTGCTCTATCTTATTTCCTTTGTGGCAAAACAACAACACGCAAAGAGCATTATTGGTGAATGCGCTTTAATTGCTGCTGGTCTCTGTGGGACAGTTTAATAGGACACAGCTTGTTTCAATTTCAACACCAAGGCTCTCTTTAGAGTTCTCTGTCTGCCACACAACATTCATAAAGTCGACAACACCCTGAGTACTATTCTGGTTCTCCAGACCTACCAGAGTTGCATTGTTCTCTCTTTTATCATACTGTCAAAGTAAAGGAGAGAGAGGGTGTGTGGGGAGGGGGTTCTGATAAACAATCACAATTCCATGGAAATGTAGACAAATATTTCCTTATGTTAATGGTATGACATTTGTTCAGTGTTAATATAGCTGTGAGTCATTTATTTGGCTGTAAAGCAGGGACAGACACACTATACTGCAATGTAAACCAGACAGAGTGATAATGATAACCTGTGGGAGTATTTACTGTATTAGTGCATTATATCTGATGTTTACTGTTTTATTTGAGTGTCCAAATTGCATCATTTTTCCACATAGCGCCCTCAAAAATGAGCACTGGTATCCACTGTATCTACACTTTCTGCTCACAAATGTACAGTGCACTGCCTCATATGTGATGGCTCTATTCACACTAAATCTGAACCCCTGCTGCACTGACTGACAATACTTAACCCCAACACCACACCCTTATTCCCATTACGAATTACTGCCACATTGTTAATGACATTTAAAAGGCAGTCTCTTAAAACTTTACAAGTAATACAGTGGCCTGGCATTGCACCGCTTTGAAGTGCCAAGCAACCAGGCAGATAATCATATCATTTCACCGGTTCACTGAATGGCTTGGGAAAACATATGCTTTTGTTTGCCAAGCTGAGGGTGAGCAGCTTAGTATGCTTCAGATGTGTAGAGATACATTTTAATGTAACACTCAGGAGTGAAAAGAGAGACATAGCAACAGTTCACATTTTTAAACACTGATGTGTTACTTGTGCTGAATTACTCATCAGCACTGAGAGTAAATCTTCTGCCAAAAACCTTTGCCACCCAGATGAAACAGAGGTTCGGGGTAATTGGCTGGAAATGGCAAAGCAAAGAGTTTCTGGATTATTTGCCATGGTAACAGTTGTCTCTTCTCTTCAGCTAACATTGTTGTGCAACTTTAGTCTCCTCAGGTTTTCTCTTTATTGCTGCCCCTCTTGCCAGAATTAATTCACTGGAGCAAGAACTGAATTCTAAACTGAATGAAGTGTGTTGATATAAATTTATATGCTGTGGGCAAAGCTGTGAAGTTGTGCTTAAAGAGCATTTGGGTGGCACTTCATTTGACAGCATAGTAATTACAAAGAACTTACTTCTTAATGAAGAGTTAATGACTGTAGAAAAGACAATTACATGTCGTTTACAACAGGCAATGTTGTAATTACGACAGTAATGTAATAATTATGTGTTCTTTGACAAAAAAAAACAAAAAAAAACAACCTTTTATCATACAACAATATGTATGGAAATTACATATCAACAAGCAGCCCTAAATACTTATTACCACAACTAGAAAGTAATTGCCCAAGTAAATGACTACAAGTAGAAAACTGGTAATAGGTACAGTCAAAACTCAGTGTCCCAGCACAACACTGGTAAATAGATTATACTGGACTACAAAATTCCACAAAGAGTCCGCACTTGACATCACTGTGGTTATAAGAGATCAGGAGGAGTCTTGAGCAGAGGGGGGGTACAGTGCAAAGTGCCAAATCATCCTCCATTTGAGGCAAAGCCACATCCTCCCCCTCATTTTCTCCTCTCCCCACCCCACCAAAAGTAAAGCTCCCCTCTGGAGAGAGAGCGGATGGCTCCTTCTGCTCCATTAATCTAATGACAATGCCCCGTGACTAAGACCAGCTTAGCAGGCATTGCTCATTCCCGTTGGCTCCTCTTTCACTTAGCATGCCATCTATGCATGAATGCAACAGGGGCAATGACAGCAAAGGAGGAGGAGAAAGAAAATAAAGAGAGATGGAGTCATTGCAAACAATGGCCCGATTATATTGCACTGGTGTCCATGGTTACAGGAAGATGTCACATACCAATGCTGATAAAGGGTTTGATGAACTGTATTTAAAAAAAAAAAAAGTGTTCAGACAAGTCCTTTTATAGATTTCTCAGAAATCATGTGTATGACTCTCAGTGATGAGTGAGAATGCAGGAACTTGTGAGACAAGAAAGGTGAGTTACATTCACATCTGCAATCAGTCTGTATCAGATGCACTAAAGCAAATGAAATGAATAAATAAAAGGCTAACTCCGGTGTGTTGTTGGTTTCTGTGGTTTCTCTAAAGCCTCTGTGCACTTCTTAAATACGAGGCCTGTGGTTGGTCTGTTTGGACTGCGTGGAAACTCTCAACAGGTCATAATCTCATCATTCTCATTAATGCTACATAAATTAGCTCTTCATCATCTCTCAGTGAAAGCCGCTCCAGCTCAAACCGTCTCTTTGCTGCCACTGTAACCACTTTGCATCACAAAGCGAATGTGAGAAAATTCACATAATTACTACTTTCCTGACAGAATGAATGCACAAAACTGCAATCTAGTTTTGCAGCAGTGTAAGAGCAGATGACTACCTCCCTCAAGAAATGAACCGATGCACTGCACATGTTTAATTCGGCCTTTGGATGCCGATGCTGTGCCTTTAGCTTGGGCCTGTGGAGAAGGTAGTAGAAGCATCCCTTTTCATCTGACACCTCTGGGAATGTCACTGCTCTGTGGTATATGCATTGCTTGCTGATGTCTGCTGGAGCACAGGCTCTGTGTATGTTAGCCTAGCGTCTCTTTGGAGAGATGTCCGCTTCAGCCTAACCTCTGGGGAAATAGCGACCAGAAGTTGGCTGTCAAATAGCAGAGCTGCTGGCCCAGAATAGCACAGGGTCAGTGTGGATAAATAGGCCTCCCACAGAACAGGAACAGACAGGGCTTCTTAACTAAATGTGTGACACTCTGAGTCAAGCTAACTGCCAAATATTCCTGCTCACATTATGAGTTGATGTAACAGATCTCTTTGGGTGTGACATTGCCACATAAACCCAAGTGAACCCAGGGCAAATACTAAAGTTATCTATGAAAGGAAGCAGTTGGCTTACCCCGGAGGTTCTGTCAATTCAACTCTATTTGTAAAACAATAATTTACTGCTACAAAAGCATCACATGAAAACAACACTTTGCAACCAACTGTGTGAAAATAAATAAAAAAATAAAAAAATAAATAAATAAATTAACGTGTCAAAAGCTGTTACAAGACCAAAAAATTGGTTTTCTTTGTCACAATTTGAATTGAATCAAAGATGGGGTGCCATCTGTGGGGCTACTCTGTAAATGTTCAATTTCAATTTCAAACGAATAAAAAAACAAAAATAAAATGGTGCTCATGAAAAGCTGTGCAGAATGATAAAGAGTGAAACCATGCTGTGATATGAATGTAGGTAGGTATATGCATTCACATGTATTTAAAGGTCACAAATTCACCTTTTTTGCAGATATAATTATAATATGATCAGGTTTCCTTGTCTTAGCATAAACTTGATACTGTGGAATGAAAACACACTTGGCATCTTTTACAATGATTTCTCCGTAAGGGCAGGGTCTTATTTTTGAAATAGTTTGTCATAAATAATCTCTGGATCCTGATCTCTGGATCCAGAAGCACCCCTGGATCGCCGTCTTGCTTTTCTCGACATGATTTTAGGTTAAAAATATTCTCACCTCCCTGACTCAGTCTTGATTGAGTGCTCTTCTGCTTTATTACCCAGGGGGATGTTTGTTGCCATGGTAACATAGAAAGCAGGGGCTGATACAGTATTTCATTACTGGCCCAACAAAGAGCAAAATGAAACATAATTTGCCAGTCTGAAAGACAGCCAGGCAAGGATTAAAAGTTCTTTCCTTGCTGTGTCATTTGCCTGTCATTGCCGGTACAGTAATTATGAGCTGAGAAATACATTACAATCTGTCACAGTTTGTTTGCAGTTGTTGATGTCAGAAACGTATGGAAATGATGACAGCGATTTCAAGGCTATATATTGAATACGTGTGCCATTAACACAATCTCACTTCCTTGTCACTACTCGTTGGAAATCAGAGACACGTTTGTCTCTAAACGAGGCGCAACTTGTGCCCTTGTCTGCATATCTTTCATGTTTTAAAGATTATTCAGTGGGATACAGTGTGTCTGCACTTGAAATGACCAGTTGTGCTTTCATTTCATTCTAAGCTGCCTTCTGATTCATCCAGCCCGGCAACAGTGTTAAACATTTGCAGCTTTACATCTGGCTGCATTTTTAAGTTATACAATCAAAGACTGTACAATATTTCTCTCATTAGAGAGCAGAATACCATCATGCAAAGTGTCTTGACAGCAATATAGGTGGTGACAATTTTCTCCTGTACAAGGGACATTTTCACCTTGGCTTTCATAATGGTGAAGATATTGTCTTTGTAATACCTTGCTATCCAGCCCAGTGCCAAACAAAACAATACATCCTTAGAAACATTTGTGTTAGTTTGTCATGGAGGATATTTGATTTTAACTGTGATTACAAATGAGAGAAGCTTTACAGGCTGCAACAAAATCATATAGACATATGATGGAAAAAAAAACAAAAAAACATACACATCAATGAAAACATCCCATTCTCTCTGTGACACTCATATGAATTTACATAATGATTAAAAGCAGGCGCAGATACTGTTGAAGCCATGAACATCAAAGTAAAACCGTAACTATCTGGCATGATCTCTTGTGTATGCAAGGGGCTTTCCAGTTGTGAATATCTGTGTGTACTGCGAACTACCACTAACCTATATGCGTCTGTCATACTGTATATATATATACACACACACACACACACCTGTGTGTAAGAATATGAGTTTGTTGGTCTCTAAAGCACAGCAGAATGAACATCACCCTACTGGCCCACAGACCCATCACATCTGTGAGAAACAGATGTATTACACCCAGATGTATGCACTCACATGTTCGATTGCAAACACCTGGTTCAAATCTCCAATTCAAACAATGTTTCTGCACGGCACAACATGTGAAAGGACACCCCCTGTGGCTGCCTGTGATGCAATGGAATCAGACCAACGAATGCAATAGTCAACATTACACACATCACACAAACACAGACACACCTGATATATCGCATTATATGCACTCACTGATGCATATTAGAGCACTTGTGCACACAAAAGCAGTGTTTTTATTTAAATTAACAATACTGGATGGTCCAGTTGACTGAGTGCAGTGTGGGCATGAGTGTGGCCTGCTGATCTGAGCAGCTAGCAGGAAGGCGAGAAATGCCTTGTGTGGTTCTGTGCGCACATAAGCATTTGCATACTCTATGAATCGGATCAAAGATAGTGTGATGAGCAGTGCCTGCTTCATGAATATTTACGAGGCAACATTCTGCTTGCATTATGAGTCCGTTTAGGCCCAAGCTTCGCGGCTGTGTTTCCACCTTATCCAATATATTCTCTTCACCTGTGACCTTTGCTAAACAAACCACAACATATCTGACTTAAAGTCTTGAAAGAAGCTGGGAAATGGAGAGGAGAAAATAAATAAACAAAGCAGAAAAAGTGCTGAGGAGAGAGATAAGACTACATTGGGTCAGAAAAGAAAGGAAATGAAATTAGGTATATGTCCTGTTTGTGCTTGGTTGGATTTATGTTCCGGCCTTATTTATTTCTTTTGGGGAAAAAAAAAGATAAAAAAAAAAAAGAGAGAAAAGAGGGCCAACAATGTGAGACATGTGGATGTGTTAAGAATTGAATGTGAATTTCACAGGCAAAAATAGGATGACTGCACATGGCCCTCAGATCAGGTTAATATATGTATGGTCTACTAGAAACAGCAGGAGGCACAATGTCTGGGGACCGACTGCAGGTGAGATGTCGTGCAAAAACTGGGCTAGATGTGACAGGCGAGACGTATCTCTTTTATATTACATTGAATCTATAGTGAAGTATGAGAATTTCCCTGCTGTAATATTACATATGTATTACACAGGCTACTTTACAGCAGAGGAGCCTATAGAAGACTCGCTATTATATGTGCCTTGAATATTACATCAGAAGGATAGGACTCTTTTTACCTTAATGACCCCTCTCTCTGCCTGCTCCTTTTTTTTTTTTTTTTTAAATTTGTCACACTATCTTAATCATCTAAAAAGGAAGATCCCAATTATCTATAGTGCTCTTCGCTCCAGCAATACCTCTCTGTTAGTGCCAAAATTCTGTTCCTCTCCAAACCTGTCACTCCACATTTGACAAGGAGCAAATCCCTCTCTGCCCATCTACTCTATTGTCTCATGATTATTGAACAAATGCCAATGTGTGTTACCTGATATCATTGAATTGCCATGGCGATTAGGGGATTATAGCAGTGCTTCTCAATCCTGACTTGAACTCTGAGTTACAACGTGCGGTCGCTTGGAATTCAGAGCTGACTTTTCAACAAGGGCTGATATATCTTAAGTAAAATATCCTTTCATCTGTTGTACCCTCCTTCTCTATGGTGCTACGTTGACAAATGAAGAGCGGTGATGCAGTTACAGCCGTTCATTATTGCTCGGTTATTAAGTGACACATAATGAGACAAATTTAGTTAAGAGAAGCAGCTCTGTTTCATAAGAACCTCATCATGAAGCTGCTGGAAGCTGATATATTTTCATACATATTTTCCCAACGGGCCTAACCTGCAATATATTGTCCTTTACCTTTAATAAGCTATCTGGGGCAAAAATCACATGGTCCTTATAGGTTTTTATTCATTCATCTAATTAATCAGCAGTGGGTGGCTCCTGCCATTTGGGGCTTGCGTTAGTCGGCATTTGTACTGTGGTAAAAAGCCGTGGCTCTAATTAGGATAGATGATCTATTTTCCATAATGAGAATTGATGGCTTTTCTTCTGCACCACCAAGCATTTTCTCTCTTTCTCTCACTCTTTCCAACCTCTCTTTGAAGCCCCCAATCTCCCTTACTCCCTCACACAGACACACTTTAGAGCTGTACATAGAAAAGGACTAAATGAAGCACTATGTGATTAATGGACTTAATTTCCAGCAGATTTGACTTCACGGCGACAGCCCACTTCACCTCGAAAGCTTTCTGATTATTAGATTTAAACCTGTGTCAAAAAGTCAAACAGCTTACAGATGAATGTCCCTCTCTGTCCTCTTTTGATCACCCCCACAGGTTGCAGCTGTTTCAAGCTTCACATTTAAAATAAAAAAAAACATTCCATAAGTTTAATAAACTTGCGTTTTTTTCTATTGACGGCATCCATGTCACGTTCATGATAATTAGCAGAAAGAAAAATTGAATGAATTAAAGGTAAACCAAAAGGTCTTCCTTCTATGGGACTGCTTAGTTTAACATAATTTACGGAGTAATCTGTAAAGCAGCTCAAAAATGCCACTGCAGGGGACAGTTGTCGCGTCACCTTGTAAAACAGTGAACCCACATATACAATAATCTTGTTGCTTCCCATGGGTGTCAGAGCCTCCTAATCTTTGAACACAAAGACAGCCCCTGTCTATGTGGCTTTGCAAGCCTGTGCTAATGCTGTGTAAACATTGCTGCTGCTGTTTGCCACCGATTTAGCACATGTTAATATTACATGAGACAGAGAGGCCCTTTGATGATGTAAGTGAACACTCAAACTAGGGCTTTCCACCTCAGGGAAGGGGAGACGGGGCTGTGGAGCAGCTCCTTCGAGAATTCTTTCACTTCCACATTTGCAATCCAGCTTGGTGGAGCAGAGCTGTTCATTTTCCCGCAGCCGCATCACAGAGGAGGATTGTTCTAGTTTCTAATGCCATTGCTGAGGCAAAATAAGGCGTAAGTGAAACATATAAAGGCTGGCAACAGATAGCTTAAGAATGTGGTACGGAAAGATATGGCTGTCAATATGTGTTTTGGTTGGGCTTTTTCAGACCTAATTAATGAGACAGTGGACCAGTTACAGTGTCTTGAACTTAAAAATCAAAGACGTGTCTACAGGGACTTCCCCGTATTCCTTATTCATTACTTCCAAACAGAGATCGACAGCTTTGCTCACACTGGTACACTCAGTTGATATCAAATCAATGCCAACACACAGCAAGTTAGTTCTTCTGACAGGAAAGACCCAACAAGCTTTTGTGAGAGGAAGACTATGAAGAATTAGCTAATTTCACAACTGGCCTTTATTGAAGCAGGTCAAACAATTTGATGTATTTTGGATTAAAATGTGTTGCATTTCTTCAGATTTCCATGTTGAATTTTTAAGCTGAAACAGTTTATTCCCACATTACATAAGTTATGTTGAACTTGTGCATATTTTCATCATATGAAAATTTGATCCATGTAAAAAGTAGGAAGGAATTGAATTAATTTTGTTTTTTTTCTTTTCTGTAAACAACATTATTATTATCAAGTAAAACTGATGAAAAATAACCACCACTGACTGAAAGAATGTGAAGTCCACCACCATGTAATCCAAAATCTTTTGTATTAGGTGGAATGAATGTTTCACAAAAAGGAATCACACACTCATTTTAAGTGGTTTCCTTCTAAGTCAACTGAGAAAAATTGAGATCTATGTTTAGTTTTCTCCATAATTGAAAACCATCTTAAGCCTTTCTCAGGAATCTGAACAAAAGCACACAGGCTTGGCTGTGTCTGTGCTCTCTGTTTTCCCCTCTTCTGTTTCACCTGTGTGCTCGAACCAATTCCCCTGATCTATCAGGAGCCTATGGCCAGTTTGTGTCTACCGGGATACGTCCTTCATTACTGCTGCACCAAGCTCTGATAATCCCACACCTTCCACAGCCACCACTGGCGTTCAGCCTTGATGGAGACAGAAAACTGACTCCATTGTTTGTGGTTGTCGGCTCTCTAAGGTCTCTCATTCTCTCCATCTGTCTGCGGCTTCAACCATACACCAAAAATACGAATGCAAGCTTGCCAACTGGCATTACGTTAGCCTCAAGTTTAAAACAGAATTTTTATGCATGTGCACACAAGAGTACAACATCCACACAGACACACACTCGCAGTGCAATGTCGCCAATAGAGCTGTATAAGGACGAGCAGGCATGAGAATGAGAAGATCAGTTTCAGGAGAAAGAACAGACTCTTGATGAGCCATTAACCTGCTGTCGGTGAGGTAAAATGGCTGTGGGACGTGGTTTAATTTACCCTTTTATAAAGAGGTCGTTGAATTGATGAGCCACAGGAAAAGAGTTACACCCCTGGTTTGGTGTATTAGCAATGCTGACGGTGAACAGGTTGAGTGAGGAACTGGAGGAGCAGTCAATAGCTCCAATCAATCTTCGCTTTCAGAGCATGCTACACTCGTGGTCAGATCTATGAAACTAATAATATGGATTTGGGCAGGCCTCTCATGGAGGAAAGCTCCAAATTGAATAGGAAATCATTTGAGATCTGTTGTGAAGCACTCTTATTTGTTGTTATTTTTTTTAAGCAAAAGTTGTTATTGAAAATGGAGATCTATTTGGTGCAGGATGCTAAATGATTTCCATTTTCGCACAACGTTTTATTTTGTCAGCAGTGCTTCCATTTATCTATCTTTGGCCTGAGCCTCCTCAGGATTGAGTTTAAGATCTCTCTTTAAAAATATCCATCAGTGGGCACAAAGAGTCAATTTTCACTTTGAAATAAGCTGCCAGAGAGTTCTATGTGCTCTCCTCAGCATCCATTAATGTAGCTCTATGGATGATAAATTTTAGATTAATAGACAAAAGATGGCGAGCAGAAATCTCCCCATTAATGAAAAAGAGAATAGAAAAATTGAAAATTATGACCAGTTCTGTGTGTACATGTATACAGGCCCTCTTTGGATCAGCAGGTTGTCCGCTGATCCATGTAAGTAGACCTTTACAGGGGTTAACTGGGACTGATTGTGTGTGAGTGCACATGGACAAAATCTGATTCATTTGATGAACTGTTAATCAAGTGGGTGAGATGACCCTTTGCTCTGAACAATAATATCAATTAATAAACAAACAAACAAGAAAAATGAAAATGCTAATTGAAGCAGAGCATAATAATTTAGAGTCATATGAATAGGTCAGTCTCTTTAATAATGATCGACTCTAAAGTGAATTAGGATTAATTTACATCTTACAGTTCATGGCAATAATAAGCAGGCCACTAATACCATATATAGCAAACAATGGAGAATTAATCCCCCAGTAGCTAGACAGGTTACTATTGTCATTACTAAGTATCCAAAATAGTACTGGTTGTCAGCTCATTGGCAATGACTTCATGGTTCACCAGTGGACTACTGGTCACAGTCTGGGGAACCACTGATCAACACGCTTCATAAGAGCTGTCTTACTTTGCTTTTCCCCCACTCATAAATGGTAAAAGGCTTGGACGTGTGTTTTTATCCAGCACATTGATTTTGTGAAAGAGCGACTCCATCCTTCCCACACTTTTGCATAGTGCCTCATAGAACATTCTAGGACCTATTACCTTCTGCCCCGCGGTCACTCTGTAGTGCTATGACATTAAAAGCACCTTGCTGCTCAGCTTCACATTGCACAGTTTTGTAGAATGAAACACTGTCTGAGTTCCTGCTCATGGTTTTGAAAAGATCTTGCTGCCTTTTTATCAGACTGACTGATTGAGACAGTTTAATGTCTCTGAACTGCAGTGCCTCAGACAGGTCTTTAAGCTCCTCCAGTGCGTCCATCATCAACCCAAGGTTTTAACAGGAGCAATAGAACTCAGCTTCGCTGCTAACCCCTCAAACATACAAATGTCACTTGAATTTCAGTTGTCATCCTTACTTGCAGCTGCAATGTGACTATAGAGTGCAGCATACATCCTCCAAACAGCATTTACTATTCTAAAAGATGGAGCCAGCCACCTTATCCCTAAGACTTGAGCAATCCCTCTCAAACACAGGCCTTCCTCAGAGATTACGGCATCAAGCTCCCTTAAATTTTTTGATGACTGATTATAGAGAAAGTACAACTTGTCAAGAAAAGCTGCTCTCTGTGCAGTGCTTGACAGCGTCAGATAAAGACAACTCCAACTCATGGTTCAGACAATGCCAGTCTATGTCAGGGACTCTGTCTACACCATGTTTCAGCAATTCACTATAGCGATTCCATCTGCCATTATATTTTCCAGCTCAAGAAGATTTGTGAAGAAAGTCAATGTCTCTGAGCTATAAACATGAGGTACACAATAAGATGGAACCTGATGCTTAAGAGGTGCTTCCATACACAATAATAGCAAGCCTTGGTCAGGTCATTCTGACTTGCCAATAATGGCAGCCTTAAATTAACAATATCTGCGCATGTAACACTCTGTGGACCATGGCCAACATTTATGCCATTTAGCATGCCATCTGTTGTTCTATCAGTCCTCGATGGTCAGAGTAAGACCATTTATACTAAGACATTGTGGGCTCAGGCTGAAATCTTAGCTTGTGTTTTAAGACACCTTGATTTTTCATTGACTTTTCATCTTGTCTTTTGAAAATCTCTTGTAAATTGCTGTGGTCATTTGTTTTCTTTTTTAAAGATTTCATTAGCCGTAGTTCTAGCTGTTCTGCTCCTCTGTCATCACCTGCCCTGTTCTGCTCAACAACAGTTGAGTGAAGAGGGGAAACATTTATATTAAGTGATGGCACTGATGTTATGACATGATGATGACAAATCTGACATCAGATTGAAGATGCGCCAAGAGACAAGAAACTTTAACTAGCCTCGCCATTCAGTCTGCTACTTTTATATCAAGAAATGAAATCATGATTGGATTACTGAGTGAACATGTTATAAAAGATACAAATGGCAAAGCTAAGATAGATTGGTGATGTCTGACATAGTTTTTGAAGAGGTCTGTATTCTTCCTCTTTACTTCACTCACTTCTTGGAATTAAATTGATGCAACTATTAGGTTTAAAAAATCTTTACTAAAATTAAACAGATCCATGTTCATTCTGAGCCATTTTATAGTAATGAAATGGTTACACTAGCTTGAAATAGTGTCAGGTCAGTTACTCATACATTCTGACTGAGAGATTTTAATACATACTCGCTTAACAGTTTGACCAGCTGGTTAAATGTAACACGTGGCCATTGAAGATCCAAGGCAACTTGATATAAAACTATCTTGTGTTAATGTTATTGTGTTATTTTGTAAAATCGAAACACTATTCAAGGAGAATAAAGGAGCAATTTACATTATGTTATTAAATTGGTCATTTTCTGGCTTATTTTTCTCCATCTATCACTCTGCCATCTCTGCCGAGGGTCGCTGATGTACTTAAAGAAAGCCACTGGGAAATGAGGTGAAAGTTCTGATGTTTGCAACTTCTTACATCACTGCACTTAGTTCTATGTTCTCTACAGATATGAACAAAACGTATTTTAGTCGGTGTTTGACAATGCAAAAACATATACACATAAAATATATCTAACACACAGTGGGCCTACACATTAATAAGAATGCGCAAAGAAAACTGTTCCCTGATGACACAGAATAACTTATGTCCACTTTCTTGGGCCCCATTCATAGATATACTGTAACAGAGAGGTGGGATATACTAATTAAAAGGCTGAAAGTATCACTGTGTATACTGTGCGTAGGACAGAAGGATCAAGGGCTCTAACACACTCTATATCCTTCACATAGAATAAAATAGGGACAGACATTAATTGAAGGTTCATAGCATGGAGGAACAGAAGGTTTTGGCCTGACTGGTAATAACTCCAGTGGCTTCGTGCTTCACACAGACTCCCTATTGAGAGTTAGCATTTCCTGCTTCCCTGCTATGCTGTACAGGAGCTGAAAATGAACAGTGATCTGCATGAGGAAGGGCACACACCGAGGGCCTGTCATCATTATTACACTTGATATATGGAGATTATATGATATCAAGTATCATAGAAACTTTTTTTGACAATTGTTGACATGATAAAACTGTAAGTACATGTCCTTTACAGAACTGATCACTTATAGAGGTAGATATTTCTCCATAAACATTTTCCAGGTTATTCCAATGATGTTTATCTGGCCAAACTACAGAGTCATCACATTGCTCCGTTATAAATTAGTGTTTGCAGTGCTTTCCTCATTTATTAATCCAAGTTGAGGTCAACCACTATGCTACAAATTTAATATAATGTTATGAATTGTTCAAGAACACGGCACTGAGTTCAAGGTCATCATCTAATCATTTCCTTACTAGATTTTCAGCAATGATTTTGTCCTAAGAACCTCTACTGAATATTAATCATCTCATGACTAATGATATAAAATCCCTTTTATGTATAGTCTCTACATTAGAGACAAAATGGGACATGCCTGGATGTCCTGCACTTTGAAACACTATATTGTTCATATCCTGGAAAATGAAGATGATACATGAGTCAGAGGTAAAAAGGCATCGTGGGATATCTTAAGTGATATATCTAAGCCCTCATGGACACATGACATAATTAAGGATTTATGCTGGGCTATATATCATATTACCATAGGAAGACTACATGTTCAAAGCACGGAAGCCTGGTGTTATGTCAAGTCTTATTCCTCTTTTACTTTCTCTTTTGTCACATTTAATCTTGTGTAATCCACTTAGTGTCATATCTGCAAAACAGGAATTCCACTGCTTCTTGTCATGTAGCACCTTTACAGACGCTATCCCAGCTCTTAGCAGGGAATGCTGACATTTGTTTTTGCCTCAGAGCTAAGCTTATCTCCATAGCAATTTGCTTGGGAAAGGTTTGGTGAAATGTGTCACACAAACATTGCCACCAGTTCATGCATTCTGCGAGAGATAATGGACCCTTGAGTTGACTCCCCAAAGCCTGCGGGTGAGGGTTGGGGGCAGTCTTTTGTGAATACATGCTTGATGCTTCTATAATTTCCATTTGTTTATCTCTCTCTTCCCCTATTAGGGACAGTGGAGATTCAACACAAAGAATATAAATGTCAGCTCGAGGTAAAAAAGATTGGCTGATTGCATCCTAGGGCACAGCTGTAATTCTTCAGAAAACGATGATGACCAATTCGCTCTGAGACATATGGACTGAGTCATAGGGAAATTTACAAAAACGCCAAGGCGTCAGTGTTACTCTTAGAATGAAAGTTATACAAATTATTTATCTATGAACCATACCGATGTGCAGTGTATGCATTAAGCTTTTAATACTTATTGCATTTAGCTGGTGAAAATATTAGTCTGAAAACCCACTGATAATCTGCCTAAGTCTCAAAATGCCACTACAAAATTTATGATCACATCCAGCAACACCATAATTATGCTATACAGCTTAAGTTGTTGCTACCTTGTAGTGGGACCTTTCAATTAACTGGGACTTACCGGTAGCATTTTGACTGTATGAGTTTTCATGTCATAACACCCATAATACACTGCTGTTAGTAATTGCAGCAGAGAGTAAATGTTTTTTTCTGACAATATAGTCAGTTCACAAGTTCTTTCAGAAAAAATCTTCCACAACTCGAGGAATCTTTTTGGTGTGGGTAACATTTCTCCTACACCTTTATACATCAGTTCAAAGGGAGTCTTAATATGGCAGTGATAAACACAAAGCTGCCTACAGGTATGTCCTTGGTTGATAACTAGGTTCTAGGTGGTGGAGATGGGAAATTGTTTAGCCATATTTTAAGTCTTTTATATGTGAATGCAAAATGTTTCCTCCAAATATGTGGATTATAATTACACACATTGACCTGGACTCACTGAAGTTACTTGTTTAGTATGTTTTCAACATAGAGCTCGCTGACCTTCCTTTAATAAAATACACTGCATTATTTAAAGTTGATAGCATCCATACTATACTATAAACAGTAACTTTAAAAAAAAAAAAAAAACTTCTATGGGAAAAGTGTTGACAAGTTAGATATTTGTTTTGTATAAATTGTATAGAGAAGATAGCCCAACTACCTATGGCATAAAATGTAAATTTTCAAATTGCATATCTTAGTTAATATTTTATGGTTTTGTTCTGTCTTTGCAATGTGCCGTGCAACTTGCTACTGAGTTGCCTTCACGTTCATCATAAAGCCCCTCGACCACTTCCATCTCTCCTTGAAACATGTCTACGGCTCTGATTGTGGGGCAGGTTGCATGTCATTATCTAGGACTTCTTTTCAAATCACAGATTGATGCTGTGGTGAGTCCCTTGAGCCACTTCAAATAAACTCAGCTCAAGGCACTGTTAATCATATTTCCACTGTTTTAATTCAGCTTCTGTGGTATTCTTTGTATCTAAAATCCTTCATTTTGCTAAGTTGAGTACGTTAATTGCCTGCTACCTCTTTTCCTCCAAACCTGCAAAATTAATAGAAGTAATTTGTCATTAAATGTACTCAACTTCAAGATTTCTGTCACATCACAAGGACTCAGTTATATCAGACACCACCTGGTCTCAAAGGATATCAGGGATATTGTACTCTCTTGACCTTGGTCTCTGAAGGTTGGTTCAATCATCGATAGCCTAAGTCTCCAGATGTTTTTTTTCTTCTTTTTTTTCTTTTTATTTCCTAATGATGGAGCTAACTCTGCCTTTTATACCCTATACCAACTAAAACCATATTGTAGTATTCCTCAGAGCTTTGCCTCTTCACAATTCTGTCTCTGAATTTTGATAGACTGAAATGACTGCACATTTCCTGTTCTGACAAGTTCTGCAATGTGTAAGAGGCTTGGATCTGTGTCCACTAGACACCTTTGATGGGCAGGGAAGTGCTGAAAGACATAAAGAACAAGCACCAGAGAAAAAAAATCACTCAGATTCTTTTACAGGTGCTGGGTAAAAGTCTTCTAGTGTCAGCTAGCCAGATGTTTTAGCACTACTTTAAGCTATAATACCATATATATACACACAAAGCTGAGAAGGACCATGATATTCAGCTAGGTATGTAAGTAGAGTGGTTTTTTGTATCATTTATTGTTATTGAACTTGATTCATGACATATTCAAAACAATAAGCTGAATTTGGATGAATGTCATTTTCATTCATGTGTATATTGTCCCTGCAGAGTAATTGAATACTGACTCAAAACATTTCTCTTCTAATGAATGCTTACACCTACCTCAGTAGTATGCCAAAGTACTGATCAACACAAACATTGTCTTGAAAGATCCTGGTTTGAACCATTGCAGTATTATTTTTTTTATTAGGCTCCATTCATTTTAATATGGTCAACAGGGTAAATGAACAAAATTAATATGAAAGTGGATGGGATTAGGGAGTTGAATATTTAATGAAGGCAAAGTGTAAAGACAAGAATCCAAATGACAGAAATCGGTCACAGTGAAACAGTGTTTGAACATCTGCCTTCTTTTCTTTCATTTTTTTTGGCAACAATCTCACATGAAAGAAACTTAGAGAGGGCAATACTGAAGGTGGATTAGTTGCATGTGATGTATCTTTCTATGCACCTCTCTGCCTTCAACTTCCAATGGCAGATTTCCTCTGAGGCTAATATCTTTGAATGAAAAGAGAGGATTAATGTTGGCCTAAAGGTTTGGGTCATTACAAATACATCTGTTCCAACAGTGATCCATCCACTTCCCAGTTAACTGTCCAGTAAAGTGCTTAATGCAGTGGCCCCCAGAATAATATTTACTGCTGCAGTCCGTCTCATGTCGCTGAGCCCTGAAGGCCAATTCAGTATTGGTTACATTCAAGTCTGTATTGATTATGCATAATCGCTGAGGGTATGTCATTCCCCTTGACTCCACTCATGTCCAAAGTAAGGTCACTGCTGTAAATCCCAAGTAAGAAAAGCTAATGAACTGATGAAGGTAAAGTGAACAGCCCAACTTAATGTAGCTATACAGTACAGTATGTATAGAGGAAGTCCATTCACTGGTTGGTAGATAAAGCTGCTACTCCAGCATGTGTGCCCCCCCAAAAGAAAAAGAAATAAGAAATTATTATAAATGAAGATTTGAGGTATCAAGACAAACAAGTTAAATAAGAGAAGGGTGAGTAAAAGTCGGGGAAGAGATGGATTCATAAATAATTCAAATAAATGAAGAGCAAAAGCTGTACAAGAGGGTTAATGGTAATCAAAATAACAAAAAGACAACACAACATTGCTTGCAGAGCAGTAACAGTAGCCAAGCAAATGCACCAAGTGGAGGACATTGCACACATTAGAAACATTAGAGACTTGTCTACCCATTAAGCAATTCTCCCCCTGATTAGAAAAAGCATTGCAGAGATAAGGTGATGTTAAAGATATGAAGTGTCCTTCATAACAGCACAGCTGTTCAAGAGTAACGCTCCAACATGGAGTCAAGGTCAGAGGAAAACCTCATTCTGACGTTATAATAGTGATGGAGCGTGACATCCTTTATATGTCCAAGAACTGCTGGCACGTATAGGCTCCTGCTGCAGTGGTAATAAAAAGGAACTATGGTAACTTGGAAAGACTGGATATTCATCTCGTGTTTGAATTAACATGTGCATCACAGTGTGGGCAGCCTTGAGAGCCCAGGCTGCAGGATCTAGAGGCAAATATAAGAAATTCAAAACTAGGGAGTGGTAAAACATCTGAGCTGAATAGTGTAAAAGTGGAAAGAAATAGATAACTAATACAGCATGGGCAGAAATAGAGGCAATGGCAAAGGAAGACCACCACAGATCTGTTATAAGAGAAGAGCAAGGTCCTCTACAATCTTTTACCCTATTTGTTTCATACCTTACATCATACACCAGAAAAAAATAAACAGGGAAGACATATAGCAGACATATAACCAACCAAAATTGACTGAACCTGCATATCATGTACACTTGACACATAACAACCGCATTAAACATGAAAGAAGGTGATAGCAAACAGGACACACTACAAAAATAAACCACATTATGATGTGTACTTTGTTTAATTCTGAATGCCCTTTCTCAAACTGGATCAATAACACAATACTTCTGACCTAACCTATAAATATCTCAAGTCTCTGAAAGTAACTCTATTCAAATGGTGAATTACACAGAGGCGACTGACAGCAGCGTATGAACATCATCATTCATCTGCGCACATGTACTTGTGAGATGACGGTTGAGGGACTTTATGTTCAGTGGGAGCACGTCATGGCAGTGATTGAATAGGGTGTGATGAAAAGTTCATCATGTTGGATAAAAATTCTGGACTCTTATGCTTAAATTCCTTATTTTCAATTAATTAATGGGAAAGAGTCGGGGTGTGGATTGTGTATGTGCTGCTTTAGTTTTATGCTTTGAGTGTTCAGTATGTGACACTCAATAACACAGCAATAAGAAAGTATTTTTGAATGCAAACAGTTTATGAACGACAACAAAAAAACTATATGGAAAATTTGACCTGAAGATCTGAATGCTTGAATATTCAGAGTTGTATTAAAAGTCAAATATTCACTTGATAGCATATAGCTCAAATATAATCATTTAATATTGTAATAATAATGATACTTACTGCAGTGATACTTAAATGATTTAGAATATAATTTAAAACATAGAAAATAGATGAGCCTCAACACTGAAGCTTTACAAGATGATTTTAAACATGAAATAATGCAACAACTAAGATGGTAAATAATAATATACATATTCTATTTTATTCCTATTATTTTCTTTGACGAATTGATTTATGTCAGCTACTACACAGAAACACCTGTCAAAGGGGGTCTTGTTACAGATAGAGGAGTTATTTCCGATGAGTTAGGATTAGGTACTTCTCATTTAAGTTAGTCTTGGGAATTAATTAGTACAATCCTGTGTTAATAGACCAATAATACAAGGAAAACCAGAGCTCTACCTCTCAAACCCTGAGGAATTATTAGCTCTGCTGTGATCCCTTACTTTTAAAATACCTCCCGTTCTTCTTTCCACTTTTCCAAGACAAATAGAGAATTGAAATGATGTGTGAAGTTCACTTAAAATATCATTATTACGTAGAGTGAATCATTGTCAGAAGTCACATATTATTGAAATTATGGGTATAACACAAGAGTCTTTTCTCTGCCTGCCAAAATCTTGTACTGTAGGATAACCATGTAAATGAATGTGTTTTATTGCATAATACAGTTGTGCATGTAAAGGGGGCCAAGTGACTACACACATGCTTAATGTACATAATGAATGTGCAGCTATTTGCATACCGAACAAGAAAGCATGACCAAAGTGAATGCAAAATTTGATGTGCGAGTCATAGAGAACATTTTGCTAACTGTGGTAAGATCATTGCATTAAATTTCACAGCGCCATTACATGTCATTAGGCCAATGATATACCCAGCTTAATAATTACTAGTTTCCTGTCGCTAGTCAAAATGGTGTAATGAGTTTAATTTGATTAGGAGAACCCTCAGGGTGATCTTAGGTCTTTGCTGAGGTGTGCAGAGAACAATGGTAGTGAAACGGTAGACGTTGGATGCTGTGAAGCCACATGGAAATTAAGCAGGCGTGAAGAAGAGCACTCTTTTTCTATGATACTGTTGATCATGTCCAAACTCTAGCCTAATGGCTTAAGACAGCTCATGCCTCACATCAGGGGAGATGACTGCAGTGACATTGATCATGATGTTAATTAGTCTAATATATTAGAGGATTGTGATGGTGACGGTTATGATGACCATGTCTGTGATGGCACGAATAATGGTAATGACAGCAATGACAATGATATTGCCAAATATACAGGATTGCCTTGAGTGTATTAGCCTGTTATATCTAGCTACCAAGGAGCAGTAATGTAGATTCTCATCCTGACAATCGGGTAATGTCCTATAATGACATAACTACCCTTCATGATATATAGGTAGAAGAACCACGAGGAAACAGTTAGATGTTAGATGTTAGAGGACGGTTGAATGGATGTTGCAGCCCTATGTGCTGGAGTTATCAATAATTCTGTACCTATGCAGTGTGCCCAGCTGCAAAATAGTGCTGCACCTAACATCTGACAATCAAATGTGACATAATTCAAAACTTCCTTTGTGAATCTACAAAATTAAAATGCTAAAATGACCCACCTCCCTGGTAATAGTGATTGTCCTTTATTAAGTTTGGTTAAAATAATTTAATTCTTAATGTACTAGAGCTCAGCTCATGTCCATCCACACAGATTACTTATTCCATCACTTGGCCAAAAGACAGTCTAACTATGATTTTACAATCACAGCTGGAAATTTCTAATGGGACCTAAATGATGAAGCCCCTCATCATCTCTTGAAGCTGACATCCGTATGCACGTACTGCTCAGGCACTTACAGTATGATCAACCTATCTAACATTACAGAGCCGCACAGGGTCAAAATTGTGTCTTTTCCAATAAGTCTTCATTGACTTATGACCCACGGTCCCGAAGTATCTCTTCCAGGGCTTCACCTCTGACAGTTCAAATGTTTGGCTGTGTCTGAAACATGCTTCACCCTGTTAGAGGCCTCTGGTAGCTTAGGGAATAAAACCCATTTACTCCCACCACAGATGTTTTGTCAATATGTCATGTTACCACCCCAAGTAACTGTGAATCATCATGCAAAAGGTGAGTTAGAGTGGCGTGACACAACCAAGGGAATGTTCCTGTGTAGTGTTAACATGAGCCTGTTGGACCCTGATTGACACTGAAGCACTCTCTGTCTTAAATCTCTTTCTCCATCAGATTCTCAGTCTCAGCTTCACTGTCCAAAGATTAAGCACAGATGCAGAAAAACATGGACAATCCCAGTAGATAAAAATCTGACGAACGGATGCTATCATGCTCCAAGTTGAATGAGCAAAAACATAGATGAACACAGCTGAAAACATGATTAAGTAAAGGAAAATATGCAAATGACACCATCATATAATCATGCACCATATTCCATCCATGTCTTTTTTTGTGATTTTTTTCTATTTTCCCACAATGCTGAAGATTACTAAGCAGTAATAACTTCAGTTTTTTTTTTTTTTTAATGAATGGTCTACGATGGTGCACAAATAGCTGTACCGGGGTTCAGTCCTGCAACACACTGCCAACACATAAGCTTGCAATAAGCCAATGCACAGTCAGTGAGCTATTTTCTGCAGAGACCAGGGCTTACGCTCTATCTCCTTAGCATATAAACAACTGCTGTGTGTCTCACTGTTGCCATATCCTTTACATACCCATGAACCAAAATTTGCAAAGGGCAAAAAACAATGCAACATGTTCTCAATTTTTCCTGCTTGAGAGGAACAGAACACATCTGCCTAAAATGTCCTTGGTCTAAACAAACTTTGATATTGCGGGATGCGAAGGACAGCTTTCGAGCGCAGCATCAGTCACATCCTCCCTCATCAGCAAACAGCTGGAGCAGGCCGAAAAGGGCACACAAATCACTCACACTCTCGGCTGATCTCAAAGGAAGCGGCAGTGCTGTTTTAAGCAACAGTATGTTAAGAGAGATACACATAAAGGGTTTTAAAGGCTCCTTTGAATGAGCCACGAGAACAATAGGCAACTCCCATCAAAGGGCAGAGGAATTTATCACAGGGCTTTTTCTCGGCTTATACTGCATCACAGGAAGGGACGACAGTGAAATAAATTCTATCCACACCTCTCATGGAAACAAGAGATGATCAATATGTAAACCTTTTGACTCGAAGCTTATTTGAGTAATACTGCAGCTCTTTGCCTATATCACCACTTGACAGTCTGTAAAGATGGACTGTACCTAAGCTTCATGGACGCCATGCATTACATCTGCAGTGACTGACAGTTAAGACAAGCCATGGTATAAACTGTGCTAGAAGAAGCTCTCTAACAGTCCTAGCACACTACATTTTCAGAGTAGAAAGTTCAAAAATCATAAGCCATAAACAAGTCCACAAAACACGTGGAGCCTGCAGGGGTAATTTTGCATGACTCTTCTGGTGTCACTGAAAGAATAAAATGCTCGTCTACACCTAAAATCTGGAGTGAGTGATGGGCCCATGCTGTCATATTTTAATGCTCTTCCCTTGGTATTACTGTTTCAGTCATGTATTTTTCTGAAGAAAGATGCACTTTGACATTTTAACCAGAAAGTCAACTTCAAACAAGTAAACAAATATGATAACAACAGAGTCATCAGAAGATCTGAAAGTAATGAGGAATGATGTTGCATCTTTTGACCAGCAATAAAACACTAATTGGGACATATACTTTGTAAATTATAAATTAAGCCTTGTTTCTTTGCTAAAATGGAACACGGAAATGAAGTGGAAGCTTTTCACAGTTTGACTGCAGCTCAAATTTTCAGGAAACTGTAAAGCCAAGTGACGCTCATTGCCTTACTTACCATGCAGCATGCGACAGTAACATGAGCTGTGACATACTCTGGCTGCACGATTTTGACATTTATTAAATTCCTTTTCTTTTGAGCAAAAGCCAGAGATTTTATTTAAGTGGGAGTCAGACTTCTTTTCATAGCATCTGCTTAACTTACTGCAAATCGAGTCTGAGGAACCAACAATGGTTCTGTGTGTAAGTGGAGCCTGTCAGTGCCTGTGGCCTCACACTCGTAAATACTAACTGCCTGTCATTGTATATCCTATAGGTACATGTACTATTAATAGCTTTACGTAACCTACAGTTTCTATGACAACTGGATCATCATTTGTTAACATTTAGAAAGGTGGTGATGTGCAGGACAGGTGCAGATTTGCACACATTTCTGTAGGTGTTTGTGTATGGGCATTTCAGGTTCACTAGAGCAGTGTCAATGTCACACCTTTCAACAGTTTTCCAGGTCTGTCTAAATTACAGTTTAAAGGGTTTAAAGGCATACTGGGCAGTGTTGTGTAAAGTTGAGCTGTGATTGGCTCTTTGCATTGCCATAATACATAGGAAAAAACAGTTTCACAAAACAAGTTTACTTGTTGGCCCATGAGAAGCAACATTATTCAAAGAAGTATAGCTCTGCATGCTCAGCTGCGTGCCAAGATATTATTTCTTAAATCAAAATAAAAGTCTATGATGGCTTAGGCTTGAAGTTGTGGTTTTGTAATGCAATTTCAGACAGAAGGCCTGCACCTACAGTTAAGAAGAGCATGTTTAGAAGTGAGATGTACTTTGATTCAGCTACGTTACCACATTGCAAATTATTTATAATAACATTTTTCCATTCTGGGCAAAAAGCTTTTTATATGGCAATTAATCACTGTGAGGAAGAATGTGCATACTAGATCTGGGCAGAATTGAAGGCGAAGCGTGTGTGCGTGTGTGCATGTGTGTCAGTGTGTGGATGTAGTTTCATCTGTACAGTATTTTTTCAAGTTAAGTTTGATTTCACACTAAAGTCTGTATTTTCTCTCCTTGTATTTTGTGATGAAGGACGGTCTCCTTGTGAAGACCAACTGCTCCATGTGTTGGCCTGAAACTGAAACCTTTATGAGAACAGATATGTGGGGGATATATGTTTGACCCCCATGTATAATTCATGACTGACCTCCACCAGCTTGTTGGCATGTTCACGAAACACCTGGGCGTACTCCTTGACCTCCTTCTCGTTTCCGCTCTTTGCCGCCTCAATGAGCACCAACAGAGGGACGTTGGTCTCCAGAAAAGAGTCTGAGATGTGGTCCATCACTGCCTTTCTCAGCTAGAATACAGAGAAAGAGAGAGGAGGAAGAGGTTATATTGTTAATAAAATTGAAAATGACTTGACTATATTGCATTTGACAATGATTACATATCACTTTGTATGTAGAATTGTAAAGAATTTGGTTTCAGTATTGTAATGGAGTGAAAAGACAGAGAGAGAGAGTGAGTGGGACAAAGCAAGAGGGGGAATGAAGCACAGGGGGAAAACTCTCAATGGGCAGGGGTGCAAATTGCTTGTAAGGTGCTATTTTTCCCATAAGGCCTTTTAACTGGAGCAGACTTTGCGACTTGTATCTTTGTTTATAGAATCATTTTGGACCAAACTGGCAAGGGATTGGTTGTTTTATAAGACAGTAAATGGACCCTGACCCATGCTACTCACTGGGATATCTGATGAGATGCCAGAGGGAACAGTATAGAAAGCACAGCCGACAGGATCTTTATCTTACACAAAGAGGGAATTATTCACACGAGACCACTACCGAGAGAGACAAGAACACACTCTATGGGGAAAAAAGGTGGATTCCAACACATGTAGCATCACAGTTGATGTATGAAGTGAGGCATCTGTCAGTCTTGAAACTTCCCTCAATAATTTCTAATAATGTCATTCTCTGCACCACAAACAAGTCCATACATATTTTTATTTTCATTATGACAATTAACCCACCTTTAATACAATGCTGCTGTGGTGTGCTACGACATGACAATCACTGCAGAGTTGACGACAGAATGTCTTAATGCCACTTTATCAAAATGTATTAACATATCCACAGCACAAGCAAAGCAAGACTTAGTGTCAAACACAATTAAGGTCTATGCAAACTGAAAGAGCAATCATTGTATGCATACCACCTGATGGGTATGCTATCAGACAAAAAAAAATCTCCTCTGTCCAATTTAGTTAACACTTCTCCACACATACAAATGATGACATTAAACTGAAAACTGTTTAATTAACAACATGGATGACAGAGATTTGTTAAAGTTTTCAAACCATCCTTTTTAATTAGATGTAAAGTAAACATTGTGACCATATCCCTGAATTAAAAAATGTTGAACCAGCAAGAAAGAGGGTAAAGAAGATTAATAGTTGTGAATGACAAGGGAAAATTCATTTAACCACCAAGAAAAAAAGTGCAAGTCTGTCAGTCACACTTAAATAACCTGCAGCAATTACAAACTTAATTGCCAGTCCACAGAGTGAAGGAGAACAATGGTGAATTATGGCTTCCTGAGGGCAGATAATTCATCACTATCGCCCCTGGAAAGAGACTACATTTGGACAGTCTAGCGGACATGATCGGTCTGCAAATCGTGTAAACAATGTGAAGCCGACACTCTCTGCAGGCGCTGCTTTATCTACGACACTATAATCCTGGATCACTGATTTAAAGGAGATATATCATGCCTCTTTTCCACAAATTAAAATAGTTCCCCTGACATGCTTCGGTCAAAATACCCCAAAGATCACAGCACTCTTTTCATCTGCTCAAAACAGCCCTGTTCAGAACGGCTGGTTTCAGTGCCTGTCCCTTTAATTTCAAACG
>OMNW01009358.1:0-13308 GCA_900303245.1 Selene dorsalis
AGGGTCAGAGCTCACACACACACACACACACACACACTATGCTTTTACTTGGTGAGAAGATTGCCTTCACTTGTGTACATTAACATACATTTATTCTGAAGACTGAAACAGGAAGTCATTAGCTTAGTTTAGCTGTTAATTTAAGACTGGAGGCAGGTTGAAACTATGAAACAACCCACTGTTGAAACTTCTGATGTTTAGTCTTAACTTCGAGACCAATTATGTCAACATTTCAACTGACCAACAACTAGATCAGTGAAGTGATTAGCTGTTTCTGGTCTGAGGCGACATCAGATAATAATCAGTTACAAGAGAGGACGTTTGAAGGAAGCTTGAATCACAGAATGTTTAGATGTTTCTTTATATGTTATTCTCATAAAATTACAGAAACAATTATTTAATTCTCAAAAAAGTTTTTTTAACAAGACAAAACAAGTTAAAGCAACACTATGTAGTCTCCAAACATGGATGGCCTAAATATCGGAGCGGTGTTGTAGAATTTTACAGGGAGAGTTGGATTTTAAGCCTGGTCTCCCTGCTCCTCTCACCTGCACATGAGCGCTCTGTGCTGGGACGTGCGGCTGGCCTCCCCTCCAGAGCTCGGGCAACACACAAAACTCTGACTAGGCTCCGGTTTGATCACTTTCTCGCTTATTTTTTCATCACCTCCTCCGACAAAACCCACTTTGCTTTCCTGCGACACCGGCTCCGTCAACAAATTCACATACTGCGCTTCCCCAGGGATGCTGGGAAAGCCTGTCGCACTCTTCACCTTCATGGCAGTCGCAGCCAGCGCAACCCCACTCAGGCTGCAGTGGAGATACGAGTCATCATATCAACCGTTTTTCTACCACTTGAATGAGTTCAGAAATTATTATTAAGTCAAGAAACTACATAGTTTTGCTTTAAGTTGAGTTGTATTAAGATTAATTTACTTTCATATTACAGGTTATTCAAATTTAACACAACAGCACATGAAGAAATGTTGAAAAGGATCTAAAATAAGGAAGATAAATGAGAAAACCTACATACAGTAACTATAGTATGTACAGTGTGATGTTGGCTGTTCTGTTCATGTACAGTATAAAAAAAGGAATACATATAAATAAATAAATATATATAAGAACTACAAAGTCAGCTGAGGTTAGATTATGTGGTCTAATGATGATTATAGGTGTGTTCAGTGGGAGAAACACATTAACACACTTTTTATGTCTCCTGCTGCTTCACTTGTCTCACTTTAACTTGGGCTGTGTAAAACACTTCACTTAGGGCTCCGTGCCGGTTCCAGTTCCCAAACCCAGTTTTGAACCAGTTGGCACGTTCAGACTGAAAAGATAACAGGTTCAGAACCTGAGAAGTAGGTTCTCAAAGGAACCAAAAAATAGTTGGTTCTTCCCTGCGAACCATGACATGAGGAAGGAGGAGGGCAGCGACTGACAACTTGGAAAAAAATAGTTTGTTGTGGTCTGCTAAAGAAACAAAATGTTTCAGAATTTCAAGAAAAGCTAAAAAACAGTACAAGAAAGAGCAAGTTGTATTCATTTCCTGTGAACTGTCTGTGAACTTGGGGAGGAGATGGTCAAGGCTGGGTTCACTCCAAGGCCAGACCAAATAATTAATAAACTTAAAAAACTGGAGAAGTATTACCGAGACAGCAAAAAAGCAAAAATCTGGAGTAACATACTTCCATTTTAGTTCTTAAACTAGAGCCAGAGCCAGAACTGTGTCTGTCTGAAAGCACCCACTGAGTCTAGAGGAGAAAAACTTCTGCTGATCCATGTCTTTGCTCATTTTCAGATGATGAGAACTTCTCTGGGAAATACTTCCACCTGGTGAGAGCTGCTCTGTGACTTGTCAGATGAGTCTATCTTCCAACCAGAGTTTGGACTTTTGATCAACAGCTCTTTTCTGTCACGGCAGATTGATCCTGACGTAGATGAGGACCAGAGGAAGAACCCAGAGAGGAAGAAGTTAAAGTTGAAGGAAGTGCACCTTACCAAGCTGCTCTCCACCAAGGTAAGAGGAGTCAATCACAGACCTCGGCTTCCTCCAACATAGCAGAAATGATACCAGCCTCTGCTGTGGGTTTTTTTTTTAGTACAGGAAGTGTGCTGGTGTAGCTTTGAGCATGGAGATTTGGGTTTTAGCAGAGCAGGTTCTTTTTGATCTGTTTAGGAGAACAGGAAGTGAAAAAAAAGCAGTGAGTTCTGCACAAGCTCAATATGTGTTGACTCAGTCTAATACAAGACATCACCTGGTTCTGTCTCTGTAAAGGTGGCTGTTCACTCATCTGTGGAGAACCTGTTCAGGAGCATCTGGGGAACGCCGCACAGCCGAGCTCTACACGCTGTCAAATACTTCTTTGACTTCCTGGACACTCAGGCAGACAGCATGAAGATCACCGATCCAGATGTCCTGCACATCTGGAAGACCAACAGGTATGTGTACGTGGTCCAAAAGCTCTGTAGAGATGTTAGAGCGTCCGCCTGATGAGGCTCTCCACCTCTTCACAGTTTACCTCTGCGCTTCTGGGTCAACATCCTGAAGAACCCCCAGTTTGTTTTCGACATGGAGAAGAGTCCACATCTGGACGGCTGCCTGTCCGTCATCGCCCAGGCTTTCATGGACTCCTTCTCACTTAGTGACATCCAGCTGGGGAAGGTATGGTAGTGAAGGCTCATGCTTTATTCTGACAAGAAGAGCAGGAAGTCCAGTTCTCAGAGACAGAGGAGTCAATCATATGTCAGTCTACAAGAGATCTGCACTTTAAAAAAATCACAGCACTTTAATATCACAGTTTTTTTTCCCAGCATGCACCAACCAACAAGCTCCTGTACGCAAAAGACATTCCCACGTTCAAACAGGAAGTGAAGGCTTATTACAAGCAGATCAGAGAGCGATCACCAATCACAGAATCCGAATTCAAGAATTTCCTGCAGGAGGAGTCAAAGGTAACATCTTCTTCAGAATGAAAAAAATCAAAATCAAAATGTCTCAGTGAGAAAATTAAAAGTTTGTTTTTGTTTCAGAAACATGAAAATGAATTCAACGAAGCGTCAGCCCTCCAAGAGCTCTACAGATTCATCCAGAAATACTTTACTCAGGTCAGTGCTCATCTCTCCATGCTCTGCTCAGCTGTGTTCACCATCATGCATGTGACTTTCAGTAGGAAATGAAAATCAGACATGATGTCAGAGGGAGTCAACTTTTATATTCTACAGTGGCCAATGGGAGCAAAGGTCTGCAGCAGAAGATGAAATAAATCAGACACAAGTTTACAGATCAATGGTTGTGTCCGCAGATTCTGTTCCAGGAACAGCTCTGTGACTTATAGATGAAAAAGCATGGAGGCTAACGTTGAGAGTAAAGTTTAAAAAACACCTCCAGCAGCATCACTGACTTAACATGTACTAAATGAATATACGGCAACTGAAATGCTGTCAGATCATCTGTAAATGTGACAGCTCTGACAGGTCTATTGATCACTGACCAGTCATAACATGGGAGACATTCGTCAGTCTGTGTCTGACCCTTCATAAATATTTTTATTTACAGAGACAAAAAGGTTTCAGTGCAGAGTTACTGATACTGATAATAATGGAGAGTGGGACAGATTTTACATTCCTCACTCTGTCTGCTGGATCATAAAAGACAATATGTTGTTAAAAAAGTCTGTGGGATTTTAATTTTCCCCCACATTATGCTTCTGACGTGCACTGTGATGCAGACAGTGTGGATGGGGAAATGTTAGAAGCTTCTTCATGGCAGCAGGAGGTGGAGGCAGACTGAAACTCAGGGTTTGTTGAGGATAGCACGCTGGCTGCACAGAGCAAGTTACCACGGAATTGAAGTGTTGTGGAAAAGAAAACCCAGGGTTACAAACACAACACAAGAGTTTTCAGTTGTCCCGCACTCTGGTCCGAGTGTGTCAACTAATGTGTGTTTTTAGGTGGAGTGGGCTAAGTTCTAATAAGTAAGCATCCGTCTTTAGGCTGAATCACTGATATGAGGTCATCTTCAGCATCATGTGTTATATAAAGCTGCAGGTGATGGTGCATATTAGTATAAATAGAAAGGTTTCTTAAGAACAACAGGTCCAAGGTCAGCCACATATTGCATAAGATCAGGGTGGTAACATACTGGCAGCCACAAAAACCTGTAAAATGAAGCAGTCAGTGTGTTTGTGTGTGTGTGTGTGTGTGTAGGAAATGAGATTTGAAACCTTAAGATTCTTTCTCTGCTTTGTTTATCAGGTGGTGCTTCCTCTTCCTTTCATGCTTAAACTGCACAAGAGTTTGGGGGGAAAACAAGTGCGGCCTGTTGTCAGTGTAATATGGAGCATGTCAGAGGAAAAGTGATAGAACATTATCATTATATAAAATCAAGGAGTGAGCTTGTTACATCCCATAACCAACTGGGATTATTTAACCTAACTTCATTGGCAGTGAAGGTCGAGTGTTACACCACAGCTGAAATGAGAATCAGCTGATAATAATAATAATAATAATAAAATTTTAATTTACTGATGGATTAATCTTTTATATAGAATCTATTAACCATTCCAATTATAAAGGCAACCATGATATCAAATTTTCTTGTGACATTCATGGTCCTCCATAGAATAATTCATACATAACATTGTACATGAAGCAGGGCTCCCTGCTTCCTGCTCAAGAAATAGTCTACACTATCTGCAGTAGCCAAAAATGATCGATAATGGCCATATATATGTATATTTTGGGCTTTTCCATGACTTTGACAGGACAGTAGAGAGAGGAACCAGGAACAGAGAATGGAGGACTGGTTTTAAATGATCATCTTGAGAGAAGAACTGGCAACATGATGCTTTGGGACACGGACAGAAAGTGTGACAACAAAGAATGTATGTAAACTAACCCCTGAATTTATTTCTCTACAGATAGAGGAGAAGCTGGACCAGAACGGCGCCCCCGCCGAGCTGACAGAACAACTACACCATATCAAGAGCTTGTTCGATCAGCTGAAGAGCTGCTCCTGGGACTGAGCCACTGACTTTCCTCATGAGACAGGAAAACTGTGAGGTGGAGGTGGATAAGGTACTGAGCTGCCAAACAGTTCCAGAGGAGCAGCAGAGGGAAACTTCATCCTTCATCCCGTCAGTCGGTGTGTGAGGAAAAGTCTGCTGGAAACTCCGTGAAGTTTTTGGTGTTCAAATTTCCCAGATCCTGCCAGGAACTTTTCTATTTAAATCAGTTTCCTTGTGTCTCTCTCACAGCGAACAACAAAGACTTGTACAGACGCACAGATATGACAACCTACTGGTTTATCTGTAAATAGAATTTTTCCAATACAATTCAAGTAAAATATATTGGACATCATCTGTCCATAGAAACTGTGCAAACAGCCTGCCGTGTGTCCAGAGGCTGGAGAACCAACAGCAGGCGTCTCCGTATAAAACCAAATCCTGAGAGTGCAGTTAGAAAAATAAAAAGGTGCTGCAGCTTTTCATTACGAGTGACAAAATTCATCACTCGACACACCAATAAATAATCTATTGTGTAAAAGCACTGTTGCAGTCCTTGAAAACAGGGCTCTGCCTCACTGTCAACACAAGTCCAGTGGGGGGTCAGAGGTCAGGCTGACTGGAGACTGGGGTCCCGTTCCCTCTGCACCATAGATCCCAGTTCCTCTAGCTGCTGCTGCTGGGCATTCTCCAGGTCCTCCAGCCTCCTGCGCAGAAGAGAGAGCTCCCTCTGATGCTGCTCCTCCTGCAGCGCGCGCACACACACACACACACACACACACACACACACACACACACACACACACACACACACACCACTGCATTAATAAACATATAAACAAATACATTAACATACACACAATATATGTTTTATGTTGTCATTTTGTTACCAGGGATGTCATTTTGCATGTACAGCTAGTTTCCTGTCACTTCTCACTTGAGTAGTGCTGGTCTCTCTGGCTGAACTAGCTTCTGGTACAGACTGAAGTGTGAGCGGGAGGGTCACTTCCTCAACTCAGCTTGTAGCGGCTTCTGTTGTGCATTATGGACAGTTTTCTGCTGTTGTGGCTGAAAGGACAGAGTCTCTTGCTGCTGGACTTACTGGGATGTTGGACAGCAGGCCCTCAGAGCCAAACAGGAGGAGGGGAGTGGGGGAAGAGGCGAGGAACGCGGGCCCCGCGCTGAACGGACCCTGGCCTCCCAGAAGGAGACGTCGAAACTCATTGTGGCGTCGCTGCAGCTCCTTCATACGTCTGCTGAGCTGAGCCTGTTCCTCTGAGAACGATGAATGTCTGGACAAAGAAAATTTCAGTCACGGCACAAAAGAAGCAATTATTTTGAATGAAGAAATATCTGTCAATCACTGATGATTTCATGCTGCACAGACTCTGAGGCTGTGACACAGGTGGCTGAGAGGCTGGAGGTGTGCAGCCTGTCACCTGCAAATCTTCACTGACTCATTCATCAGGGACCAGGCAGCATAAGCTGCTGGACCCTACTGTTTTCCCCAGTATTATTATTCTTCTTCCTCTTCCCAGGAAATGCTACTTCCCATGGTGGAAAAATCACCAAACTTTGCACAAAGCCTCAGTCCTATGTCAGATTTACTCAACTAAAGCACATGTCAATATTCCTCATGGGAAGGGGCACAATAGGCATCTAGATTTAAAAACTTCAACCATACATGCTACAGTTTTGCAACTTTCACCAAAAGGTAGTCCCAATACTTTTGTACAAATAAATCAAGCAGAAATTATGAAGTCCATCATGTGTTTTTGTTTTTTTTAAACTGTAAAACTTATTAAACCTTTCTTCTCCCACAATTTTTGCTCCATTGACACCAGATTTGCTGCACTGCATCTTAACACTGTCCTCCACAAAAATAACACCTGGATTTTTGATATTTGAAAAACTGAGCCTACAGCATGAAAACGTTTGACTGTAAACAGTCATGTAAACTAATACCAGCCAATTCTTGCTAAATACATTTTCAATCTTTCTGAAAAAAATGTACAATATTTTGGAGTCTTGGTTGATGAAGTTTGGCAAATATCACAAATTTATCTCAAACACTGAATTTTTGAAAACATTTTGAATTCTGCTCTCATGGGAACAATTGGACTCAATGTAAGAATGGCATATTTAAACATCAGATTTTCTCTTATGAAGCAAAACACTTATCATTAAAAACAAATCACCAACATCTCCAAGCCATCAAGATGCAATATAATAATCAGATTTTTGTCTTGATAACAGAATTTTTGACATTTTGACAATTTCGGAAATCTGCTGTCAGTCTCAATATGAGACGGCCACTTTGAGCTATTGAATATTTGACTGTTATTGGTCACAGTTAATGTGAGGAGAATATTTTAGGTTATTTTATTTTGAAAGTCAGAGGTGATGGTGACATTTACTTCTTGGCTGCAGCAGCTTCTAGTTCCATTTCCTCCAGCTTTGCTTCCATCAGCTGGATCTTATCCTGCAGCCTCTTCTCTTTGTTTTCCGTCAGCGCTTTCCTCTACACAATGCACACAGACACATACACACACACATTATCTGAAGCTTCCAGCGAGAAAGGTTGCGGTCTCTTTTGAAACTGTGTCAAATGTTCCAATATTACAATTGTCTGTAAATATGTGACAAGACATTAATCAGCGAGCCAGGTGGAGCAGCTGTACCTTCTTCTGAGCCACCGCCGCTCTCTGCAATTTCTCTTTGACCTGAGAGTATTTCTGCTGCAGCTCAGCCTCTCGGTCCTGCAGCTTGTGCTTTTCTTCCAGCCACTCCACCTGACGCTCCTCCAGCATCCTGGAGAAGAAGAGGAGGGAGAGTGTTAGGCCAAACTTGCAAGTCTCAAACTGCCCTTTTCAACACACCAGCTCCATAGACTCAGCGTCACAGCAGACATAAGATTACAGCCTGGTACAAAAAAGCTAATTTCCTCCTTCATGATGACTGCACAGTGGTGAATAGTTATGCAACTCACTTGTCTCTGATTATTAATTATTAATGATTATTAATAGAGTAGAATTAATAAAGTTCTGCATAATTAAGGCTGAGGCCTCTTTATGTTGCAGGAATGTAAGTGCACGCTTGCAACAAAGCAGTGGTAAGCAGAGTCTTGGTTTGGGGCAGCTCTTCAGAAACCTATAGGTGAAGTTTCATTCTTCCATATTTACAGTGTGTGGTTGAGAGCAAAAAGCAACTGCACCTCTCTGCCTCTTGCTGGCTCTTCTCAGACTGGCTTCGTGCCATCCTCAGCTCCTCCCGGACTCTGTCCAGTGTCTCTCTGAGCCGCTGATTGGTCTCCATCAAGTTGCTCTCAGAGTGAGACAGGGTCCCCAGCTGGAGGCCCATATCTTGGTTTTGCTGTTGGGTTAAAAAACAGCATCACAATTTGCTCTTTGAAGAGCTGAGTCAGTTGTTGTGTGTGTTAATCATGTTGATTTACCTGCTGCAGCTCAGATATCTCTGCTCTCTGTCTCTCCAGCTCCTCAAGCTGCGAGCTCTGCTGCTGAAGTTTAGTTCTGCATCAAATGACATCAAATAAACAGTAATAATAATATTATACAATATATAAACTGCAAACCTATAACTATACCAGCATCTTGGCATGTCAGAAACACAGACCTTGAGTGTAACCGAGACTTACATTCCATTATCATCTTCCAGAGTTGATTATTGAAACTATCTCCTTACTAGGTTATTAAATCGCACCCTCAGACCATCAGACTGCTACAACTTATTCACATGCTGCTGCTTGGGA
Source organism: Selene dorsalis (assembly GCA_900303245.1). Classification (NCBI taxonomy): domain Eukaryota; kingdom Metazoa; phylum Chordata; class Actinopteri; order Carangiformes; family Carangidae; genus Selene; species Selene dorsalis. The sequence goes on from OMNW01009358.1 coordinate 8,775, forward strand.
TCTCACTAATACTAAGAACAGAGAGCAGTGACGCCCACTAAAACTCAACACAGTGGAAACAATGAAGCAGCAAAACCTGCACTTAGTCAGTCCCCATAGACTCCCATGTCATTCTGTCCAACTATACAGCAGGACTATGTTCCTCTCTTTAGCCAGGTGTTTGGCTGCACTTTGAATGGAAAGAGTTCATAATGTAAAGATCTAACCGCCGTCTGAGCACTGATCAGCTGAGCCTGAGCCCAGTTCCCACGGCAACGAAAAAAAACACTGTCGATCCTCTATCACCGGTAGAGGATCAGGTTGCCAATCGGCATGAACGTAGTGGAAGACACTCAATAGAGTATTTTAATCTTAGCAGTTAACAGATATTAATCAGTTGACGAGCGTCTGTTGTCAGTCAAAAAAAAAAAATCAAAATGGCCATCCCTAGTCAGAACAGCCAACGATAAAGACCTTTGAGTGAGGACATAGTCATTTTTATTCACAGTCTATGGCAGGGGTGCCCAATATGTGGACAGGTAGATCACAAAGTTAGTGCAGGTGGATTGCATGACATTCAAAAAATGTTTACATTTATGTTTAGATTAGACTTTTTAGATCATCTTTCATCCCTAATCAGGACAGAACGGTTTAGAAAATGAAAGTATAAATGAATCTATCCTCCCATTTGCATTTGCCACTTGACTGACGTACAGGGCTGCCAGTCTGAGATCTCCTCTCTATTCTTCTTCAGGTTCTGTCACACTATGCAACCATGGCTGACTCCACTCAGTGCAAGTCATCAGAGTAGTGATAAATGTACTGAATGTTCCAAGTACTCCTGTCACTTTGTGTGCAATACTGATGGCTACGGCACTGTTTGTCACCCATGTGTATTACTGCTGTCAGTTTTTATGTGCAATACCAAGGGTTACACTACTCTCTGAATATCAGTTATACACTGGTAAATAATATACATAACATGCTGTTCTATTTACCTGTGCTGTATATATAAATACATGTATGTTGTTAAGCTGTATGTTTTCCTTTATTTAATGTAGGTAGATCATTTTGACCTGGTTATTTTGAAAGTAGCTTGCAAGGCATAAAAAGCGTGGGCACCCCTTGTCTACAGGCATGTCTCTCAGTCACTCTGCTGCCACCTGCTGGAATCAGCTGAATCAGCTTCCAACGGGGTCAATTCAACTCAGTCCAACCCTTTGGAAAGGTGGTGAAACTGCTCTGTTCTCCTCTGCCTTCATTAATTCATCAGATGAGTTATTATTTCTTTTCTTATCAGAGTCTCTGCATATGTAACGACCTTTGTGTGATGAGCAGTACAAATAGTTAACTTGCAACTGTGTAGCAAAGCACAGTGTTATGTTTTAAGGGAGCCTGAGTCAGCTATGCCTGATCTACAGCTAATACCGATCATTGTACGTTGGTGGATGTTACATTTGTGACACACAGTTCATTTCAGTTCAACACAGCTGATAAGTTGTTGTGGTTAGATGGCCTGTCACCCACTAACCTTCCGACAAGGTTTGAAGCGGGGCTGTGTGCTGCACAGCACAGTGCATGTTTCAGCTGCAGACACCAGGTAATGGGTGAAAGGTGGACAATGACTAGAAGCATTCATTCCTATCTACTGACCACATATCACATATCAAACTTGCTTGATCAGGATCAGCAGCTGATGAGTCATGGTAAGTTTACTTTCCGCTCACTGTTATTTGCTTCATTTTCGGTTCCTCCAACGTTTGACCAGGAACAGAAACTGTCCCTGAAAGGAAATTGGCCTGGTGGCTACACAAAGCCTCATCTCACATATTCATCAGTTCTGATCTATCACTATCTGACCCTCAGTGCTGAGACGACATGAGTTGACATGAGTAGACTGTAGATCGTGTCACTGACCTCAGGCTCTGCACCTCTCTGCGGGCTGACTCCTCCCCCTGCTGGGCGCTACGCACCCGCTCCTCCCACTCTTCCTTTTGGCCGTGGTCTGCAGCGTCCTGCAGGGCCCTCTGCTGTTCCAAAGCAGCCAGACGGTTCTCCAGCTCCAACCTGACAACATGGGCAGAGCAGACACTCAGAAATCATCACTTCAAGATTCTTAACATTCTATTAGACTGAAACAACACGGTTAATTCTCACCTTTCCTCGTGTAAGGAAGCAGTTTTGCGGAACTCCTCCTCTCGAGCAGACTGCACCTTCCTCACCATCTCCCTCTCCTTCTCCACCACCATCTGTCTGTGTCGCTCCACAGCAGCCTGGAGCTCCTCCACGTCTGTTTGGAGACCTGAGACACACAGATGAGGGTGAGAGTCCAGGACCCACAACCAATCAGGAATTAAGAGTACACGAGGTTCACCCCCACTTTAAACTAAACATGAATATTAGATGATTTTTTTAGATTATGACAGGTCAGGAAAAGTTTACAGTGTCTTTCTTCTTCTTTGGGGGACATTATGCAAATAAACTTGCTAAATATAATCATGTCTGATAAACAATGACCACAGGTCAGAGCACAGCTTAGAATCTGACCTCTTGTTACCTCTGGAGAGGTCAAATATATCTTTATCATCTGCAGTATTTTCACGAGTGGAAGTGAAAAAAACTGATGCAAGAATGTTCAGCTCAGTGACATACAAATGACCATAAATGAAACTTTCAATCTATTCTCAACACACTGAGCACAGCTTGTTGGGACACAGAAGATCATTGCATCATCAGCAAGGACAGGATGTGCGGAAGATGGAAATAGGGAGTGTGTTTGTGTCTCTGAAGAAAGGGAAGGGGGGTGGAGCTCCACCACGAGTTTGTACATGTACAGTTACTTAAGAGAAACAGATGAGATTTAAATGTCTCTCATTCAGGCCTGTTTTTATTCTTTAATGAAAGGACAATCTGAACTTGACCCAAATCATGCATCCAAAGTCCTGAGACAATACATCAAAACTACACTAAACCAAGACTCTGTGTGTGTGTGTGTGTGTGTGTGTGTGTGTGTGTGTGTTCCATACCATCTTTCTGCCCCTGCAGAGTGTCTCTCTCCCTCTCCACCTCCCCTTTAGAGCGGGCACACTCCAGTTTGATACTGGCCACCTCCAGCTTGTGTGAATGTTTCAGACTTTCAATCTGTGAATCAAACAGAAAGTCGTCACCATGACACACATGACCATGACCTGCTGGATGCTATCATCACAGCCTCTCACTGTGACATCAGGGACATCTCCAAATTCTCCGACCTCCTACTTTTCATGTGCTTGTGTAAGATACACAGGAGTTTTGGGCTTTTTGGGTCTTTGAGCTTGTCAGCTGTGACTCAGGCTTCACTGGCATGATGACATCAGCTCAACAGGTCTGACTGGGTTTTACAACAAAACACTGAGGTGAACTCATGTTGTGACAAAAATGAGAAAGAAGCCTGGGGAGAAAAGGGTTTGTTTTGTTTCATCGACAAACCTTTCCAACGTAATGACCCAATGACCTGGTTCTACCACTGGAACTCACAGAGCCCAGGAACAGAGCTTCCTGTCTGGATGTCGGGGGTCACGGAGGTCAAACGGCAGCATACCTGGCAGGTGAGGGAGGTGACCTCTCTCTCAGCTTTGTGCAGCTGCCCAGTGAGCTGGTTGTTCTGCTCGTGGCTCTGGTGAAGCTCGCTCTCCATCCGCTCCAGCTGCAGGCGCAATGACTGACGCTCCGCCTGTCAACCCCACAACCAGATTCATTTTTTTGCAGTTTGATATTAGACAAAAACATGTCATTTTAACTGCTGCCACCTCACCTCCAGTGCCTTCACCGCAGCCTGAGACTCTGACAGCTGTCTGATCTGGATCCGCTGGACGTTCTCAGCTTGCTGACCCGAGTTCTCCTTCTGGGCTCTGAGCTCAGACACCTCCGCCTCCAGCCCCTTCAGCCGCAGGTGGAGCTGGGCTTTCTCCCTCAGCAGGGCCTCCACTCGTTTCCCATCACGCATCAAGTCTGAACCCTGGTACTGAGCCACCAGGTCCTCCCTGTCCTTCTCCAGCCGATGGAGCTGCCCCCAGGACATTCAACAATTTAGATCTCCGAATCATCATCATCGGTATCCATCAGTGTTTCACACAATATTTTAAACACACCTCTGCCTCATAGCGAATCATCCTCTCCTCCAGTACACGAGTGTGCTCCTCCCTCTGGTGGTCAAACTGGGATTTGAGGAAGGTGTACTCGTAGCGCAGCTTGTTGTACTCAGACCTGTACTTCTCTGTTTCCTGTGGACGCACAGATCAGTGGGAGGAGGTAATGCAGTGAGGCAGACACAGATGGATATTACCCACTAAAGCTCAGACTTTCAAATGACTGTCAACATGCAATCAATGCTCATCTCCTGACCGTTGCTGCTAATGTCAGGTCTTCAGCAGGTACTAAAGGATAACAGCTGCGGCGCTCTGGCCTTGGCCGTGGACACTCCCCAGCGCAGACGGCAGCGTTTCCTGACCTGGTTTCTCTGTACCCAGCCAGTGCGTATGCGTGCGTGTATGTGTGCGTGTGAGGAGAGTCTTGG
>OMNW01009359.1:0-26188 GCA_900303245.1 Selene dorsalis
ACCTCATTTCTGGTGTGTGTGTGTGTCCTGTGTGTGTGTGTGTGTGTGTGTGTGTGTGTGTGTGTGTGTGTGTGTGTGTGTGTGTGTGTGTGTGTGTCAGCTATGTGAGCCAAAGGACAAGGGGCAGGGACAAGGATGGAGATGTTTGGGGGGTGTATAGAGGACATGAAGGGTGGGTGGATTGTTGGCTAATGAGTCACTGGAGCCTCCTTCAAAGCTAGCTCTCCAGCCCCAACAGCCCCTCCAACACCCGAGCAGGGAGGTCCACTGGAATCTGGGGCTATGGGTGGAAGAGCTGAGTGGGCAGGCCACATACAGTGTGTATATACATGGATGACAGTAACACACACACACAGTCTCACACCCATACATACACTTATTGTGTCTATAACTAGGGTCAGAATCTCGCCACAGAGGACATGGCCCCTGTAACAAAAGCTCCTACTGTAGGAAATCTGAAGGGTGCATGCACAGTGTGTGCTTGTCTGTACTTTGTGTAAGTGCAATGCAATTTATTATCTTTCCATAGTGAGCTGGCATACACACACTGTGAAACTGTGTGCGTGTGTGAGGTCTGTCAAGGAAGGTATGTGGTGTTCATGTGCATCTATACGTTTCTAATGTAATAATATATGTTCTAATGGAATAATGTATGTTCTAATGTAATAATTTATGTTTTAATATAATTTTCTTCCTTCTTTCGATTTCATTTTCCTTCAAAGGGTTGCGTAAAAACTCATACCAGATGAATGCGTATGTTTGTTCATAAACATCACAGCCTGCTGGCAACAAATGTGTTAATGCTGATGCTGATCCTGGTAGCACGTATGACGTCTGTGTAGGGTTTCAAACACACGCACACACACACCAGCTGTGACCTCATATCACAGAGAGAAGAGAAGAGAAGAGAAGAGAAGAGAAGAGAAGAGAAGAGAAGAGAAGAGAAGAGAAGAGAAGAGAAGAGAAGAGAATCTGTACATAGAGTTAATTTAGATACCATACAAAACATGTTGTACAAGTAAAAGGTCATTTCTCTGTTCACGTGATGAAAATTATACATGGCTCTCTCTATTGTTTATGTTACGTACTCTGACAGAACATGATGGCCTTTTTTTCTATGGATGATTTAAAAGTGTGGTGTTATTGGGTGTGTGGTAATAAATCCCCTCTGATTTAGTGTGTGATTGTCTTGGTAAACTGTGGGACAGGATAAGTGCTTAAGGACAAGACTCAACAAGAGCTGCAGCTCTGCACTGAAAACCCCAAACACACAGACATTGGGGCCAACATGGCAACAAATCAAAGTGTGACAGTGCACTGCTTGTAATAACTGTATTTGTAGGTTGTGTATTTGATGGTTAGTCTGTCACTGAGTTCAAGTACAGGTAAATCACTACTTGTATTATAGGTTGGTGAGAGACTCACTACCTTTGACATCTCACACCTCCACTGTTATGAATCATTTCTTTTATGAAAGTGAAAATTAAAAAGCTCTATATATCGTTGGCTGCCGACGTTTTAACAGGTCACGTCTACCTGTATGTACAAGAGGACCACCCCACATCCTTTGCATGATGTTGGTGGTTGGCATAACAAAAGGTAGGCAGGGCATAGTTACAGTCGTCCCGACAAATCAGTACTTGCCTAGAAGGGTTTTTTATAGTGAAACCTGATGATTCATTCTTTGAATCATCAAAGGCCAAGTTTAATGAGTTATTTGCATTTGGTTTCATCACCCCCTCAAGGAACAGAGCAGGTGAGGCTCAGTAAAAACTAAAGTTTAGAAAGATCGTCTCACACTGAAACCCAGCAGGGTCTTAAATCAAATACAAGTAAAGACCTAAACCTACTGGTTTAAAGTAATTGTTATTTTGCATGGAATCGTAAAGTTTAGCGTTAATTTTAAGCCAACACTGACACTAGGTTCCTTAAGTACACAGAATAATGGAAAGTTTTAGAGTCTGAGATTCCATGGCAACTCCAAGCAAACTTCACCTGCTAATGATGACCATGTGGTATTGTAAAAAGCTCTACAACAAGCAAGGGAACTGACTTTAAGAGGATAATATTGAATGAAAACTGCTCTGTCAACGTGCAGTACTTCATTTGCTGTAGTTACTGGTTAAACGTTGCTCCCTATAATTACACTACTGTTAAAATCAATGGCACAGCAGTGATTTAGAGAGATTTATTTAGTGGAGCTAACCTGACAACATCTGATCTTGCGCAGCAGAGATAAGGACACAAATTGCCTCAGGATGCCCCAGACCGCCGCAGACTGCCAGACTCCCTCCCTCGTCCCCTGGAAGACAAGTCTGGGCAAGTTCTCTGCCTCTCCCCCGCAGCATGGTTCAGCCTCTGCGGGACGGGACAGGCCTGAGCTGCTGCAACACAGCAACCCACAGTGCAAACAAACCAACCTGCCTCCTGCTGTACTTCAGCCAAAACAACCAGGACACACCCGATGCAGCTGGCCTCACACTCACTTTACCTGGGGATAAACCACAGAGGAGGAGGAGGTTAGGGTGGAGAGGGCATAGATCACAGAGAGAGAATAAGAGGATTATTTTTGTCTCAGTGAGGCTTAGTAATGGGTGATATGAAGTCAGACACGTACTGTGCATAACATGACCAGTTTATGTCAGATTTAATACAGCTCCTCAACATTTTTTGCAATTTATTATTTTCTTGCTAAGTCAGAAGAATAGATCAACACCACTCTCACGACCTTACGCTAAATTTGGAGCTGTGAAATGTCCTAATATAGGTTACATAATACTTTAACACACTATCTTTCTATGTTCAGAGGTCTTAAATACTTGCTACTTGTTCCATTTGAGTCTTCTGATGAGGACTGAAGTAAACAGTAGAGCCAGTAAACATCACGAATCCATACATTATATAGTTAAGATGTTATTTATCTGAATGAGACAACATGAACCTTTTTTGTCACTGTTGTATAGTCTGTGTTGGATTATTTAGGGGGAAACTTGACTTTAAAAAGGGGGGTTGGGGGGGTCTGGTTGATGTCACCTACCTCCACTTTCGACTTCTGACACGGTGATGTTTGAGGGTTTTCCTGTGCCTGCTGATGCCGGCTGCGAGTGGGACAGAGAACTGTTTACACTCCTCATTCATCCACTGCCAGGAGATGTAAACAAAGACCTAACACACATGGACAAAGACAAGGAGTGATCCACGATAGGAGAAAGTGTTATAAACTCAATATGTCACACACAAGCTGAAAGGAGCCTCCTTGGATGGAGTGGTTACTGCCTGGAAAATAAATAAACACACACACGCACACACTCAAATGGCCTAATTTGGACTGTCACTCCTTCCATCAGCCCCACACATACTGTCAGGCAGCACAATGGTCCAGTGTGCACCCACTCAAACATCCAGCTAACTCTGGGGAATGGAAACAAGCTACAGAGGAGGAGATCACCCCTTGATCTTTACCCTGCTACCAAACTGCCCACTCTGCTGCTTCCCCTCCTTGTCGTCACCCTGTTTGTCTCGTTTTTAGAGAGAAGACAAGACACATGATGGTACAAGTATGGATTTATGAGATCTACAGTTGAATCTGGACTGTTATTGACCCAGTGAAGTTTGGATATAAACTCTTTGCTTCAGTCAGTACTTGCCCCAATGAAGTGTCTGTGTGTAAGACACATTGTTCTGGCGCTGACCCCTGGTTCTGACCTCAACATAAAGTGGAGAGAGAAATGAAAGTTCATCTAGAATGGCTCAGTGAGTTTGAACCAAAATATAGGACAAAATCCATGCATGACATTTTCTTTCATGGTGACGAGGTGGTGAAACGATTCTGGACTGTTAATCATTCTCATCCTCCCCGATCTGAGCGCAGCCTCTGACGCCATCTCACATAACATCCTCTTTGACAGATGAGCCTCCATTTGAATCACCGCCACACCCCTGGACTGGTTTAAATCACATCTCTGTGGCTGCACTCAGTTCATCCAACTCAGATCTTCCAAATCCCATCCATTTCTTCTCACTTCTGCTGTTCTCCAGGGTTCTGTCCTGGGGCCCCTTCTCTTTATCAACTGTCTCCTCCTGCTTAGTCATATATTCTGTAAATTTAACATCCCTTTCCACTGCTATGCAGATGGCACCCAGCTCTACTTCTCCACCAAACCTGCCCCACCCTCCCGGCCACCTCCCTCTCCGATTATTTACTAGAAATCAAAGCCTGGTTCTTCTGCAACTAAACAATGATAAAAACCAAAACTCCTGTCATTGGTACCAAATCAGCCTTGAGAAAACTTGTCAGCTTTACACCACTGATAACTCTTCAGTTTCCCCTTCCCATCTGGTCTAGAGTCTGGGTCTCATCCTCAGCAGCACACTATATTTCCAAGCTCACATCAATAATGTAACTCATCTAACATCTGTAACATTGACTCTCTCCCCATTTTCAAATCCTGCCTCAAAATACATCTCTGGCATATATGCAGTATGATTGTTTTCCTTCTGGTCACCCTATTCCTTCATTTAATGTTGATTTTTTTTTACATTGTAAACATGTTTATTTATTGTCATGATTTTTTATTTATTGTAGTATTGTTTTAACTGTGCTTTGTAGCATCGCTGGAGGCTGTGTTGACGTCTAGATTGTTAGTTTAACCTTCGGTATAAAAGAGTGTTTGTGTGTGGTTTATAATCATTGAATGTTTTAGGCGACAGATGAAAAGTTCAGATCAGGTTGAACCACACCAAAGGCTCCAAGTAGTTACAGTGAGCACCAAACCACAAGCACATTCCACTTCAGTAGTTTAATCTCTGTTTGGATAGACCTGACTCTCTGATATGTCAAGTATTCACCTAATCACACTTCAAAGAGATCCTCTAGAAAGCAGAATGACACTCTGTTGTGCCATCGCTCATGTCACCACACATAGAAACAGGAGGAAATGAAGGACTGTTTGACATGAGAAATGTCACCCAAATCATTTTTTTTTCTTTTCTGTGTGATTTTACTTTTTGGGATGTTTAAGTTGGTGCTGTTGTTTTAGTTAATGTTTCTAAACAGGTAAAGCAGGGACTTCACTAGTTGAAAACTATTTATGTCTTCTTCTAATAAAGCATCATAAAATGGGCAGCAGCAGTTCCATACACTGTTATGACAGGCAGCAGGAATTTGCACACAAATTAGCATATTATAAAATTGCCACTGAAAGCACTGAATCCAATTAGAATCCACATATTAGTGACACAACTTGGTAACTATACTATATTACAATAACATTAGCTTAACATGTACATATACAGTACTTTTTTTACTTGAGGACAACAGTCACTCCTCAGGCCTACTACACTGTTAGGAGGCTCTTCAACACAATCCTGCTACCCCTCACTGGGGCTTAAATCTGTGTGTGGCAGGATCTGTTGATCCATGTGGCGTCTATAAGAGATTTTCACCTGCTCAGGTTCAACTCTCAGGCTCGGGCTCACGGCTCTATTGGCCAGCCACTCACCACAGTTCTCATGTCATTTGCACCAAAAGTGTTGCCTCCCCCTCTAAAAAAAAAGTTGTTAAGTCATGTGTCTGTGTGTGTGGGCTGCTGTATGGATCTTTGTTGCATCAAGGGATCCAGAGATCTTTGTGTAGTTTTGTCTAGTCTGCCACTGTCTTTCATTTAAATCCAGTATAATGACTGGAATTAGCAGGCCGACTGCTGCAGTCAAGATATGACGAATACTTTACCCACATTAACATCTCCCTCTGCTGGAGAATATTCAAATACTTCTTTTTTTTTTTTTTTTTTTTTTTTTGAGGGCAGTGGATGCAATTGTCCTTTTTAACATATGAATTAGCCAAGCCAGCGGCAGGGTTAAAATGTTTTACTGTAGTGCTACAGTATGCAACAGGTATGAATGAAAACATTGGGCAACATCATGTACTCTGTGGTTTTGTTCCATATGACAAAAATATCTGGCATGTAGAATCCCAACGACATGGCAGTAGAGTAGAAAAGAGGAAAATAAAGAAGAGAATAATCAAAAATTAAAGTGTGAATAAAAGCATTCAAAGAGTCGACGTCCTTCTTGTGCTCTCCGATTCTCTCCCGTCAGGTAGATCAGTACTGGCTATGGCGACTGAAATTCTAGGGGCTAAAAACCAAGATCACAGACCCGGCTCTGTTTTAGCACAACTCATAATGGCTTACTCGCACACATGTGCTCCCTCACACTGACGAATACACACGCACATACATAAAGTATGATGAACCCCCTGCGACCACGGGAGAGTGATTGTCACCCCTGGTCTCTGTCCTTCAAGCTGAATTAGATTAGGAAAGTCAAGGTTAATCACCCAATAAATACATTCTGAAATCTCTTTTTGAAACAATGACCGTCAGACAAATATATACAAACTGATTAAAAGAATAAACAAGCAACTCATTACTAAGTGTTTACATCTTAAAACAGTCACTTGAACATGGTGTGAACCAAGATGCACACACTCAAACTCCTTCTATTAGGCCTAAGAATCAACGTTTTTTCTTGTTTTTTTCACTTGTTCTCTCTTTCTTCCCCCACATTCTGCTTCTTTACATAACTGATTGTACACACTAGTGTCGTGGTCTAGACCAAAGCAGTGCTATGCTATTATCCCTTCAGTTACAGCACTACAGGCACACAAATTCAAAGACACTCTGTTTGGCTCTCTGTCCTGCCTCTTTCCCATGATCCTTCCTTCCTGTGTATCACTACGAACACACACAGTGCTCCCTGTAAACAAGTACTCTTTGATCTTTCAGATTATAAATACTGTTTTGGTAAAATCATCATCATCATCAAAAGACGAGACAGAGTGTGTTTGAGCGTACATCGATACAAAACACAAAGAATTGCACTGTTGGAAGATTTTCCGTCTTCGTTTGTTTACGTTGTGTTTTTCTTCTTCTTCTTCTTCTTTTTTTTTTTGGCTTCAGCATTAAGGCCCAAAATCTGGAGTGGAAGGGGAGAAGGAGAAGTCCAAGCGGTGATCTGCCTGTGCCCATAGGGCCTATGGTAGTTATGAACAACACACATACAAGCACACACACAGATAAACAGTATTGCAGGGCGATATAAAAAGACACTAAGGAATGGTGAAACATCCTCTCTGTCATTTCTTTTTTTCAAAATCATTCTTCATTTTCATCATACATTTCATCTTTTTTTAGCCGTGCTTGCTTTTCATCCCTCCTTTCCTGTCCAAAGTGCATGGGTGCCGGTGGTGTTTCAGTCTGGCTACACTGGGGGGTGCCGTTCCTCTCTGCAGATGACTGACAGGCGGTGGCTGTGGCTGTGTTTATTGCTATAATGTCCGTGCTCTTCCCCTCTCAGAGGAAACAAAAGGGACAAAGTTGCTCCCCTGACGCTGATCTGAGGTCTGTCTGGCCCCCTATGCTGATTAGAGTCTGTGCTTTATGGAGGGATCTAATGCCAGATCAGTGCCAGAGGGAAACTCCTCCCTGAGGAGTGGGCTCAGGTGAAAACGTAGTTGAGGAGGAGCTGCGAGAGGAGCAGAACACAGAGGATGAGACAGTGACGGCCTGTTAGCGACACGTTGTCTTCTGTCGCCCTCTGACGAGCCAGCTGACGACTCAGAGCCACCAGGTTCCTACAGGGAGAGAGAAAGGTCAGGATGAACGTGTTAGACAGTTCAGCTGCAGTTTATTTGATAAATCTTATAGGATCAGGCATTTTGAGACTGTTTATTTTTCAGATTTTTGGTTCTGTTCTTGATACTTAGGAAAAATCCTTCAATTACAACGATCTGAGAAGGAAAAGCCACTGTTTGGTTGACTGCCTCAGTTCATGTTGCCGTTAAATGGACATGTAAACACTGGATTTGTCCTTCAATCTAAGAACCTCACCACAATAGAAGCACAATAACCTCCCAAAAACAGCCCAGTAGATCTACCAGGTTCAATCAAACAATCTAAGGATTGGCATGAGTGTGTATTAACACTGTAGGAATAAACATAAACTACTGTACTTGTTCATGCCATGAAACAACTTCAGTCATTTTCTGAATTTAATTTCTTTGTCCATTTTACTGTCAAGGACACTGGAGTCAACACAAAACACTTCATGCTTTCATTTGTGCACAACAGAAAAATAATATATTCAGTAACATCATTATGCTTTAGAAGGATATTTACTTTTTTCCTCTGAATGCACCAATGTATGTGTAAATGTTTTATTTTCACCTCTGAATATCCTGCTGCGTCTTCTGTATAGAGGTGATGGATGCCTCTATCAGAGCGATGTCCTTCACCTCTTTACTGCACCGTGCACACTGGTTTGAAAAGCCTGGGCACAGGACAGGTAGGCCATAAGACATAAGAGTTCATGCAATGCAAAAAAAAATGCATTTGCGAGGGTTAATGTGTGTGTGTGCGCACCTCACCTTCATTGTCCGAGGACTCGTGTGTGGGCTCCGGTGTGGTGCTGCTGCTCTCCGTGTTCTGGCTGCAGCTGGATGGCTGGCTGCTGGCCTTCCTGTGCTTCCCATTCACATCGGTCTGGGCGGAGGCAGAGCAGGTTTTACTTTTAAGTAGTTCAAACTTCACAGATGACAAACTGACAAATAAAATTTAGCTGTCTGTGCATCGCTGCAGCAAATAATAAATGAGGAAGAAAAGGGCTGATGTGTGTGTGGAAATGTCAGTGGCAGTCTGCTTTGAAAGGAAGTGAAGCCGCCTTCACTTTGACAAAAGGTCAGTGACAGGACAGTAATAGTACAGCAACACAGCTCTGGTTTTGTGACTGGTCTGGCTGACCTTCTGTTGGCTGGCCCAGCTGTGGCTGTAGGAGAGTCCGTTGTGTTGTCTCTGGCTTTTCTCATGTGTCTGAATCACTCCGTCCTTCTCAAACTGAACCAGGCAGCGCTCAGGGTCCCATGGTCGCGTTCTGTCAAACATGACAACCTGTTAAATCTGAACATGTCACCTTTAGTTGAATCAGAACGTGTTTGCCTGGTGTGTGTGTGTGTTCATACTCCAGGTGCCTGTAGGTCCACTCTGAGGTCACGGGGTCCTGATGGAAAAGTCGTGAGATCCAGGGTTTCTCTCCTCTCTCCCTGGCCTCTCTCCGCTGAGCTTCCTCCAGCACAAACTTCTCCTGGGTGGCCCGCAGCTGGTCCCGATCCATGATGGCACTGGTCACGTGCTGCCACAGTCTGCCACCACAGTAAAATCAGATGCAAATGTGGTAAATGTTGAAGTATTGACTTATCCTTCTAGTTACCTGTCCTGTCCTTTTCAGGTCAAAATATTTGCTGTGAAAATGCTCTTTTATGGAATTTCCTTTGTTTGTTTGCTCCAAAGAGCCACTTTTAAATCAAGTGTTGACACAGTTGTGTGGTTTACCTTTCAGACTCAAATTCTCCCTGCTGCTCCATCTGCACCACTTGTCTCTTGAGGCGGCTGTTGCGGATGTCTGCACTAGGGTTCCACAATGTCTCCTGCTGACCTGAGCGCTTCTCGTGAATGAACACTTCGTTGTCCTGATTAAAAGAAAGACAACAAAATGTTCAGTACCATCACACAGACACCACTACTAACTATGTTAACTTATTGTTGATGTTAGTATTTTTAGTTTGTGTAGTCAAGTCTCCCTCTCTTTTTAAGACAACCACAGTCTCTGGCGAACTGTGAGAGCCCTCTAAACAGTTGTTGTGTGTCCCTGCGTCTCCTAAACCTTTAATTACCAACTCTGCATCTAATTACCACAGAGAATTACTGAATAGTCATGGGCAGGGAACAAGAGGCAGAGAGGGAAAGAGACTGGAGTCAGCAGGCAGGAACAGTGTTAAACTCTCACCCAGTGTCCGTCAACATTGGCCATGAGCTCCTCTCCCACGAAAATCTTCCCGCTGATCTGATTCACGGAGTAGGAGCCTCCAAGGAAAGGCTGCAGAGACAGTCATCAAACACCTTTAATAAAACTGCTCTAAAACTATCAGTGACAAACTATTGAACCAGCTATTACAAAGTAAGAAAGAACAACTAGTCAAACTCAGTTTACACACACAATTAATAAGAAATATACCTTTAGTTTGAATTCCAGCTCTGTGAAACATTTTGTTTTCTCACACTCAATGGTCACCTTCCCACCAAGCTCTAGTGTCATAGTGCCATAGAGGATTCCTACAGGAGACAGTATTATAGGGTATCAACTGCACAGAATTCAAAACCTCCTATTGGACGTGGATGGATAAATACCAGTTGTAGTGTTGCACATTTAGTCATAATATATTAAAACCTTGCAGCCAAAACTGTAAGCATAGCATATACAAAGCACATGTACTAAGTGTATTGTACTAGAACCATCTTTGGTTATGTAAGTGTCATATTGAGGACTGTCATTAATGTAAGAGCATCAATGGACCTTTTGTCCTGTTCTACAGCATCTCCACACAATACAATTCACAGTAGTTGCAGCAGCTTGAAGGAGATTATATTTGTCATGGGAACATAAGGACAGTGGTTACATAGCAACGAGAGCATGAAGAGATTTAGTGATTGTTAAGGTCATCATTATCTACTGTAAACCTGTTACCTTTGCAGTGAGCGTAGGGCATCGTGATGACGTACTCCTCGCCCCTGCTAAGGAACAGCAGCCTGGCTTTGCCATCCAGGATAGCTGACAGAGAGTTACCTGTCACAGAAGAAGGACAGAGTAATGATGTAAGAGCAGATCCACCTTAAAAAGTTCACAATGAGAGCCATTCACTGTGCCTCTGAAGCAAGGCTGAGAATTTATCTCGACTTCAAAACGCTGGTCAACCCTTTAACCACATTGCTGTGCATTGGTCTATGATTATTATATATTGTATAATGCTGCATACCATAGAACTTGGACTTGGCCAGGATGCTTCCACTGATTGAATAACCATCCTTCCTATTGCAGATATAAAAGGCAGAGATGGGCGGATGGTGCGACACCTGGCAGGGACAAAGGAGGCAGACAGTGGAGCACCGGAGTGAGAAAGAGAGGTAGCAGATATCCTCTGGCATGAACTAAATTTTACACTTGCTGCAGTTCACAGGTGTGTCAAATTGTGCAAAACATTAAACACAAGGGATGAATCATATCCGGGTACGCGTTGCGGTTATGAATCTGGTTTAACCTGTTCGGCTATGTAGAAAGTGCAGCTGTTGGTCTGAGGGTGAAGCCAGCAGCAACGAAATGTTTCTCCCAGAATTGGATTGTAAGGCTTCTTCAGACCCTGAGAGAAAAATGCAAACACAGAAAACAGCATTAGTATCAACGTAAGCATCTTCTGACAAACTGTTTTTTGCTTTCAAGGCATAGGTAGAGACGGCTCATTATTTTTTATTTCTATCCAGGATTACTGTTTCTTTACAGGTAACCAACACCTGGTGATGAGGACCAGTTACAATGCAGACAACCACAGGGTCACAGATTTAAACAGTCAAGTCGCAGACATGAAGCATTATGGAGAACACTTGGTAATTCAGCAGGCAAACACCAGTATAGATGAAGACTGGTTTTCTTCATGCCATCAACCTACTGCATGTCTCTCAGAGGTCATCAGCCCAAAAATGTTGAGTGAGCACAGCGGAAATGAGTTTTTATTGCACAGATAGACCATGTACCAAATCATTTGTCGAGTGGCAGAGTAATACAGTGTCACAGAATGTCATGTTAGAGGAAAGTGAACCTGAAAAAATGGTCTAAAAACTGCTAACACTAAGAAATAAAACATTCATTGATCCCAAAACAGCTGATTCCAAGAGCTTGACAGGAAAGAGTGAGTATATACTTAAAACCAGAATGAAGATGTGTCCATTGTCCACAGGCCTGGTAATCAACTTAAAACTGGGTCCTTAGGTTTCTCTTTGGATTCTCTCTTCTCTCCATACTTACTGGATTTTATTTAACTGCAGTCGATTCAATCTTTAAAAAAAGTCTTTATCCAAGAACAGGTGTTGCAAATAAAAAAAAGAAAACAAGGATGAGGATTTTAACAAGCTACCTAGGCATGAACAAATCTTACCTTAGGCTTCTTGTAGAAACCAGACAAGTACCATCTCAACACCTGCTTGATCCGACCATATGCGCTCTCCTCCAGCACGGCCCTGTGGTGAGAGGACAGTCAGACACAACTGTGAAGAGGTTCTCCATCTGTCTTTCTTTGAAGAGAAATATTCAAATGCGCACACACACACAAGTGTGAATGGTTTATACTTTAAAATTTGTATGAGATTCATAAGTCACGGACTGTGAGAGCAGATCGGCGTGGTAGTAGTAGTCAGACAGCTTGTCCAGGAAGGAGCGAGGCTCCAGGATGAAGGTGGGCAGCACCACCTTGGACAGATCCATGCCCGGCCGCAGCTGCTTCAGCAGGCTCCAGATCAGACCTTTGTTCTCCTCTGACACAGTTTCCACTTGGGACGCCTCACCAGCCTGAAGTAACACACAAACAGAGAAAGGGGCACAGGAGTGAGGATGATGATGATGGTGGCCAAGTCACACTGTCTATCTTATCGTTCCTTGTTTTATTTGACAAAAAGGGTAATCTTAAACAAACAAAACGTAGAGCTCTCTACATACACAACTACGAACATGGTGCCTCACCTCAGCCATCTCCTCTGTGCTCTGCTCAACATAGGCTGTAGCCTGTGGCCCGGGGGATAGTTCATCTGATTGGTCCATGTCGCTCTCCTCCGTCAGCCTCCCACCATTCTCATTAGCCGTAGTATCCCAGTCGTCATGAGCCTCGCGCTCCGATTTGTCTGAAAAGCCATCATGCTCCATGTGGTGATTGCCCAGCAGCACAGTGTCATTCAACCTAACAGTAACAGAGGAGAAGTGAACAACAAGGTTAGAACTGTATTTAGACACTGATACTAAACCACTTCCCTGCTACTGCATGTCCACTCGCTGTGAAAAACCTGTTGTGGAAATGCTGTTTAAAATTGCATACCAAGACTAATAAGATCAGAACTTAATGAGGTGCTTCCTGAGGTAACAATTTTGCAACTCAGCAACAAATCTAGCATTTTAATAGATTTGGATTGGCTACCATGACTTTGACATTTGGCCCCCCAAATCTGATCAGTGCATCTTTGGGTCCAAGTGAATAATTGTTCAAAATCTGGAAAAAAAAAAAAAAAAATCCCTTTACTGTGTCCTTGACAAAATTTAATCCCTTCATCCTGTTTCAAACGGATTTTTGTAGGTCCTTTTAAGGCATTACTGTGATATCGCCTTAACAAGAACGGGACATACCACCTGAAAACATAATACCTCCAAGCCTGATTGTCACGAGCACAGGGGTATAAAAAGCTTGGTGAATGAATTTAGTAAACCTGATCTGTCTGGTTGCCAGGACAACCAGGACACTACCTCATCCTCATCATCCCATGATTCACATCCCCCATTAACCTGGTCTAATGGGACCGGCTACAATCAGGGCACTGTACACAAAGGATAATGCATTCATATTCATGTACTTTGCATACACACATAGAGCACACGCACACACACACAGAAAACAAAGTTTGCAGACAGCAATTTCAAAACTGCATCTTGTGCAGAATGATCATTTTCTCACTGTGGAATTTTCCACTCTTGAACAGATCAAAATCAGACATCAGGTCGGTCAGCACTTTAACAACCACAGCAAAGTTAAAAAAGAGAAACACAGTAAAGAAGAAAGCCACACATCAGCTTATAAATGGTCAAAGAAAGGAGAAGTGAGACTAGCAGAGGGAAAGGAAGGAAGGAAGGTTAAATCCACAGCTATCCTACAGCCATTTTACAAATCCAGACAGTAGATGTCTGTATATTCTCCCAAAACACACTCAGACACATTCAAAGAGACAGACACACACTCAGGCATTAAAGCAGATCTTAATATGCATATCTAAGCCATGTTTAAAGTCCACACAAATACAGTCAAACATTATGACAGTGCAAGACAACTGTAGTTTGTCATATGTTCTCAGAACCACCATTCAAGGATGGGATTATTATGGTTAGGGTGAGGGAATGAGATCAGCTCCAAAAGACAATGGAAAAGAGTTCAATTTTCAAAATGCCTGAGGGCTCAGCAGACCTGCACAATCACATTCCTGCATACTCTGTGAATCACTAACCAACCAGTGATGTTACTTATTAACCCAAACACGCCCTGGAACAGAAGCAGATTGTCTTACCTTCAGAGACATACAGCATACAGACAAACTCTTCCTTGGAAATCAACACACCATCAATGATGTTAGCAGTTAGTCCACACAGAGACACAGCCTGTCCTTATCTCTCCTCCAGCGTGGCTGTTAATGTTTTTAATCTACTGTCTAAAAGGTGCAGTGCTGTTTCCGTCTCTCTGGCACACCTGCTTCCTGAATGTGTGTATGTGTGTGTGTGTTTCTGTCTGTGTGCCACTGTGCATGTGAGAGAGAGTGTGTGTGTGTGTGTGTATGTGCAGCCTGACAATGGTTGTGTTGCAGCCGTCTCTTTTCTGGGTGGGGAATGGCTCACACTCTACTCCATCTTCCTGCTCCTCTGTCAGTCATGTGATTGTATAGGCTGCTGTGATTGGATGCAGGCAGGAGGAGCAGGGGAGGAGGGAAAGCTGGGGTGGATGGAGGAGGTAACCAGGGGAGGAGAGGGGTGTAGAGGAAAAAGACGTCTAATGTATGATGTAAACAGTACACAGTCCCTGATGCACACATTCACGCAGAAATGGGAGAATAAGCGGCGCATGAAAAAACCTCAGCAGAGGCACACGAACCAATATCACTACAAATTCATGACAAACAATACAATTCACAGCAACAAACAGCTGTACCTTGGGAGGGAGCCATCTCCGCAGCAAACTAAAAATGGATGCTGTTCATGTTTGCAGACAGAATTATTACTGTCTCTCATTTCAAACTCCCCTAATAAATCTGAATATTTTACAAACTACGTAACTGTCGGCAGCACATCCTGGCTGGAAGAGTTTAGACACAGGGTTTTTTGTACACTCCGTGAAGATGAGCTGAATTGAACAAGTTTACTGGATCCTAATGTTCTAATGCAAAAAAGATGATTGCATGAGGGGATCAAACTAGGACAACATCACAATGCTCACACTGTTCAGCACAAGAGACGAGTCACACTGCAATTCTATGCAATTATTCCACATTTAGTCAACAAAAAAAACACACGCTCACAAATGACATACAATCTCTCTCTCATCACACACAGAAACACATGCGCAGACACAAAGATCATACACACAGGTAGGCTCACAGACATCCTGATGTTATGTATTTTACCTGCCCTAACAAAGCAAAATAAAACAGTGTGAGACTGAGCACGGGGGACACTACTGAGATCTTCCATTTGCAAAGGAATTGATTCTCAAGGGTAAATCAGCTTTTGAGTTTGTCTTTACAATGCCGCCATGTGCTGCTGGAAAGTTATTTTGATACATTTCTATTTTGAAATGAGGACTCGGTTGTGTCGACTCTGTCGTACTGAACTTATTGTTTTCAGTGTGTTTATCAGACCTTTCAAGTCTTGGAAAAGTTTCTACTTTCTATTTTAAATCAAAGAATTACTGCAAATTATTTTGAAGACGGGAAACATCGTTTGACGGTCAGGAGTTGGTTGCCTGGGCCAATGGGGCAGCTATTATGGTCAGCCTTGAGTATAATTAGGATCATCTATTTCTAACAAATACCATCCCTGTTTAATGTAAACATAAATTACAGAGCGAGCAGCTTTGTAAAGACAGTGGTAAAAGAGTATGATTATACTGAATATGTCAATGTATGTGAAACTATAATTTTTTCAGTGGGTACATACTCAGACAATATGTTTGGAAACCTGGCTTTTCAAGGACATAGGAATTACATATGATGTTACTAATACTACATAGCATAAAATGGCTAACCTTGTCTGTTGCATCGGGGGCTGGTGTTTTGCATTTAGCAAAGAAAGTCTCTGGGTGTCCATGTTTCCTCGGAGACTCTATTTTATATCTGTAAATTTCTGGCTTCTGCATTAATAAGACACCATCAACGTGTTTGGGAGCTATGCCAAGAGTCTTGCATTTAAATTGGCAAATGCAACAACTTGGAGTGTGATTACAGGAAATGTAGACAATGCAATAACAAGTAATGAATGTGAAATTGAGTTAAATTATATCTGAGTGACTTTCAGTCTATGCAGCTGAGTGTATATTACTCACTGTAGCAGCTCCGTGTCAGTGAGTGCAGTAGACTGCAGCAGGTGGAGTATATGGGAGGACTCTGAGGATGTGCTGATATCGCCTTCCCTCCCTCCTTTGGCTGTCAGCTTGTAGAGACTCGAGCAGCTGAGAGCCAGCTCCAGGGCATCCATCCAGCACCGGCCTGAAGAGACAGATGCATTTTAAAGACAGAAAGGAATACCTTGAATAAATCCTGGCTGTGAAAATAATGAATTAAATATGCAAGATCGTACACTTCCCTACTGAAGCAACCACGCACCAGACTCACCGTCAGACTCTGAGGCAGCTCTGAAGATCAGGTAGTTGCTGGGTAGAGGCTGAGTGATGGAGCCAACATTTTCTCCTTTGGGACCCTGAGCATATGGATGAAACAGTGACTCATGCTTCATGCAGTTGCAGTTATGTTGTACCAACAGAAATAAATGGGTCTCTAAATGGGGCCATAATTGAGAACAATGGAGCACTGAACAGAAATATTATTATTTAAAAATCAAAACTGTGAGTGGTGAGAACACTCGAAGATACATTTTTTAGACTGCTGACAAAACAGAACTAAATTAATTGCTTTTTCATCCTGTGTTGCTAAACTGAAAATTAAGTTAAACCTTTAGTTATGACAACAGCAAAAAAATCTGTGGAAAAAACCCTTTTTTTTTTTAAAACAGCTCAGTGCTCATTACACAACTTCATAATACAAAGTGACCACTAGGTGGCACTCATGTCAGACTTTTTTCCAATCTTAAACATAGGGACGTGTTTGTACAAGCAAAACCTTTCTCGCAAAATAACAAAATCAGACTTTATTGACACTTACACATAAAAGTTATACAGTTATCCTTGGGTTGAATGAATATACTTATTGGTATCTTGGATGGTCTAAGCAGGACCTTGATTATCAGTTACTACTGGGGCCGAGGAAATAATGGTGAGACCACAAACATGTCTGACCTTGACTGCCCAGATGGATTTGTCCAGTGGGTGGTAGAGCTTGAAGCAGAAACCGTCCTTCTTTGAGGGCCTCTCTATTAGCTTACATGCACTCAGGAGGATGGTGCCCACCCAGTGGTCCGATTTGGGCGTCTTATAGATCAAAAGAACGCCAGGCTTTAGGGCGCACCACAGCTTGGTCCAACTCTTTAAGGAGCCGCGGATCTTAAGAGCAACATAGATAAAAAAAAAAAAAAGGGAGATCCTTTCAGTGTGAGAATATCTAGGAAACCCAAGGAATTGGATGTTAATTTATCATGAGATGTTGCAAAACAACATAAAGAAATTTTACGCTGCAGATTTTTGTTAAAGAGTTGCAAAAGAATGTGTAACGAATGATTCACAAATTACATCTAAGCTGATAAATACAAAAAGGTGCACAAGATGAATGATTAAAAAAAAGTCTTATTAGTTTGTTGTTAATGTAACTGCTCTGTAACACTGGGGACAACATAAGTGCACCTTTAGCCAGTTGGACATGATGACAACACTGGGGTCCTTTAGTGCACTGAACAGTTCCTTAGTTGCCCGTTTCTTCTCTTGCCTGTAATTCTGCTTTTGGACCTGTGAAATGAAAAAGAAACACACACACACACACACACACACACACACATGAATGAGTCATCAGTCTCACAGGTTAGAGGACTGGTCTGAAAGGCGACAGTAGGTGGAAGCAGAGCCAAACCAATACTAGCATTCATCCTGGCATCATTTAGCCTGTGGTTGTTATCAACATGAAATATTGTGGATTATTTTTAACACATTATTAAGAGTGACACATTAAAAATATAATTCTGAGACTTGTCAAAACATTGCCTGCTGGGGTATATTTTCCCCACTGAGTGCAGACTAATAGTATTGTATAGCTACAGTATATAATAACACGGGGCAGTTCTCACAGCTGTCTCAAGCAAGGAAGGGACATGAACCTTGAGGGACTCCTTCCGGGCCAGCTTCTCTGTGGGGGAGGGACAGTCCTTCTCGACACCATTAAACATCCTGGACTCAGACTGAAGGAGATAAGAGGGGAGATGATCAGAAAGGTTGAGGAGGAGGACGAACAGAGACTCCAAAATAAAGAAAACCACCACAAGCTATTAACACCGATTGTGGCATATTAATATTATGAAAACAAACCATTTAAAAATAATGGACTGTCAATGTTTTATTACATCCACAACTATAGATAAACAGTTCTGTCTTATCAAATGTAAATGAACTGTGATTAATTTAGGATTTAATGCAACAAGAGCTACCTAACTTGGCCCATCTGCCTTTTGAACAGAACATTATTCAATTGTTCCTGCTGCCACGTGGCCCATCTGTTCAGCCATAAGTTTGTGTGAAACAGGTGGGTGGCCCTTTCAGCCAGCAAGGCAAAGTAGCAGGCAGTCAGCTCTGATGCTGCAGCCACAAACCCTCTGATTTCTTTGGTTAGAAAGCAAAGGGCACTGACTGATGGTCTCCACTAATCGGGTAAGCAGAGATCAGAATCTCAGTAGTAAGTTATCCTGTAATTTCACTGCAATGCGTAATTACATAACCACTTGTTCTTTGTGCACTAAAACCAATATGACTCACAATATTATTTGAGGAGCCCACACAGGCACTTAGACTTATCTATTTGTGTCAAAAGAAGCTTTTCCTCAGAAGCAGTAGACAGCTGAAACCCACTATAAGTGACTGTATGCAAGCATTGGGCCGTGCTCAGTCTGTCTCATTGTCCCAAAAGGACTCACAGGATGTACGAGGGGGGCAAAAGTCTACAGATGCAGCTGCGCCTGAGGATTATTCCACATAAAAAAAAGCAATATTGCAAGACAAGGCAAGGCAAAGCAACAAGAGGAGAGGAGACAAGACAATGTGATCACATGGCTGCCACTGAGACATTTATTGACCACTCCTCATTAGTATTACCAAGGAATGGACACAAGATTGTCAAGACTAATACAGCATACGCAAGAGAAGCAGCACCAGGACAACAAAAGTCCCAGCTGCCAAATAAATGGCTTGTGGTGCTAAAGACACAGTTCCCACCATGGCCCTGAAATATAAAATTTCGCTGCTTTTATATGACTTTACTACACCAGTTTCAGCTTTTTGAGTTAAAACATTAGTTATTCCTTGTTTGTCAGTGCTGCTTTCTACATCTCAGACAGTTTGTGATCCACTTGTAAAACCACCCTTATATTTCATGACGTCCTCTACACACAAGGCCTCAACAATTGTAGTTTTGTGTACTGTAACTCTTTGTATGTGTTTCAGGTTGTAGAAAATAAATCATCACAGAATTCAAAGGACACGGGCTGCACCCTGACCCAATGAGTCAGTTACAGAGCTGCCCAATCGGGAACTCTCTTCTTACCTTGCTGCCTGGTGATTGGGCAGGACTAAGTTCATTACTCAGCATGGAGAGACCGTTGCTGTCTGTCTCATTGCCTGGTGGGAACCCACAACACACAAGTCACATACAAATTAACTCAAGTGAATAAACCTGCTGACAGACAATTAAAGCAAGGCGGTCCCAAAAGCAGCTAATAAGCAGCAGCTGAGGTTCTTTGATTCGTATAAGATAAGAACAGTAAGACATAGTACGACATGTCATTTAACAGACAATGGAATCACACGTCACTGCAATATCAATCTTATTCACATCCCACATGTTAGGTATGATGTCTCTGGTCTTTTACCTGGGCTGAGGTTATAGAGGTCGTTGTCTCCTCCATAAGACAGGTTCCGCGTGAGGGTGCGGGGGTCAATTTTGGGTGGGGAGGTGGCACTGGGGCAGAGAGAGAACCTCCGATGGAACAAATTCTCCTCCTTCATCCTGACAACCTGCTCGTCCTCTGCAGATGGAGAAGCACAAAAAAGGGGGGGAGGGAAAATGTGGAAAGGAAGGAGGAAACAGAGAAAATGAGAAAGAAAGTTCAGATGAAAACAAAAGAACATTTTTACAAATTCAAATGTAAATCTCATGCTTTCATTCCGATGCACTGGAATAATAACATTTACAAACATTTCAGTGGAGTGATCCATCCTGTCTTAGTGTCCCTTTCCTTGAATTTGATCTTATTCGTTTCCACTCCCTTTTGTCTACAACTGTGAGCTCTCGAACGCCATCCTCACTCCTCTGCTCTGTGTATATCCATCTCTCCGGACCACCACACTTTCTCTCCTCCCCTCCACTAACAAAGACCTACTATACGAGGACATGTCAGCCTGTCTACATAATGGCACTGTGCGTGGCAGTGACAAGCAGTTCAGACTGCACATTGTCAGAGTATATGACAGACAGAGGGCCCAACCACCCAGTCTACAGAGACTCACTGTCAAACACGACCCCCACCACCGTCACCACTATTCCTCCATCGTCCTGGTTGGCCTGCAACAACAGGCTTCCATCTACAAAAGAGTAAATACTGGTTCTTCACACATTCCCGTGGCATCCACAAAGATCCTGTCTGCTAATGAGATGCACATCTCGGCACACAAAAGAGCACAGATGCAGTTACTGCAGACATGTGCACGATCAAGCTGTGGCTCTGCAGCTTAACGTTGGCGCTGTGCTGTAATTTGCAGAGGTGAGTGGATGAGTCATATTTTTGGGCTACTGTGTCTACAAGAAGGGGACAAAGACAAAAACCCAAATACACACATAAAGTCATACAGGAGTACAAATATTGTACACAAGTCTGCACGTTAAGTCAGAGCTGTGTCTTCTGCAGCTTCTGTGAGGATGTGTTGTTCACTGATACCTGGGATGCAGTGACATAGAAACTAGCTTCTCACACAGTTTTCTACTGAGCCATGTCACTTCTGACAAGCTGCCAAAAACTCATAGCATGTTGTAAATAACCGTTAAGGGTCACGGCTGTTTCCAGACAGATCATTCTGCTTGTTCAAATGGGTGCCAAGCTGATCAAAGCAAATCAGGGCTGACGGTAAAACACTGAGGTTAATGGAGCGGAACTGTTACCACCTGGGACTGTCTGAACGGCCACACTGTGCTCTGCTTGGATCAATATAATCCTATTCATTTTCTCTCAGTGTGCAAACACACACAGTAGACAAGACCCTCTGACTCGCGGCCTACGGAGCGGTCTCGCCCACAGATCCTCAATTACAACATCCAAGAAGAGCGTGTTACATAAAATTCATTCACAGAATATTTTCATAGCCTGATTCATCTCTTCACTCTTCCACCTTGTTGAGTTGGTGCATTAGGCAAGAGCAAAGGGCCGACTGGAAAGCGACACAAGTAAAAAACTGTGGGTTGGTGTGGAAAGTGAAACCTGCATGTGATGCTATAGGAGGCATGACTGTAAACAACTGAATGCTCCCTCCCCCAAGTCCTTACATGTACATATTAAATATACACAAGTACACTCACATCCGTATAGTCATCACACCACTCCCTGCTTCCCTCTATTCTGTGATTCATTCTCTCAACTGCTTGACTCTCCTTTCATTTCTGATCTCGCAATCTCCTCTGTGCATTTCTTCCTCCCGCCCTCTGTTCTTTTGTCCTTCCAAAGAACCAGCTATGAACAACCCAAGATATGGGAGTGAAAAGGTAAATTTGTTCTTCCCGAAAGGAGCCTTATTTGTCCTTGTGGGGCAGGTCTATAAATAGAAATCTATTGCTGCAGTGCATGTGCATGTGCAGCACAGTGCTGAACCCTGAGTGGGGTGCAGGCTGCATGGAAAAGAGCTTCAAGCTTCAGAATTACAGAGCAGATAGCCCAATGGGCTGCCAAACTGTACAGCACACACACACACACACCACACACACACACACACATACATAGAATTATTACCACTTACAATAGAGGCCCTAAGGTGGGTCAAGATGTGGGCAGACATGCAGACCAACAGGACAAACCAATCACAGCTGATTCTGGCAGCGGCAGGGCGGGACTTGTTGGGAAAACGACTGTGTATGAGCACATTACGCAGTCTAGACTGAGCATGGGTGTGGCATCCCGGCATACTTAATGTGTTTGTGTTATTTGTGGGCCCGTTGGTTGAGCCTATACAGAGGACACGCCGGTAGAGTGTGTGTACATGTGCGTGAGCGTGTAAGTGTTGAATGACGTAAGCGTAGAGAATGAGTGTGTGTTCTGTGCATACGTGACTGTGTGTGTGTGTGTGTGTGTGTGCCTGCCTCGTTGCTGCAGACTGGAGGATTACACATGCACACGATGTAGCTCCAAGGGCGGAGAGAAAGCCAATCTCAGCAGTAGTGGTGGAGCAGGCCACCGAATACACGTAACACACAAACACACGTACAGACGGGGAATTCATAGCGAAACCTGAATAAATGAGTCGAGAAACATAATAAATGTGATGCTGATGCCTGCGCAGAGGTCCTCTCTGAATGGCTTGATAAGTGTGCAATTAACATTGATTTTATGGCCTTAACTGTCACCAGATCTCAATCCAACACGCCTCCACATGGTCAGCGCCGAACAGCTGACGAACTTGACAGATTTGTACAGTGTGAAAAGTCAGTGTTATATTTTTATAGACTGGATGGTGACGGCAGATGGCTACTGCTGTAGTGACTGAGTACCTGTCTCACAGTTAGCCTAAACAAGCTAACGTTAGCTTTAGTGAACATTGCGAAGCGTCGCGGAGCAGATACCAGCTGTCGCACAAACAATAACTGTTACATTTCAGGACACGAGCATTTTGTCAACGTTAAGCACTGAAACTCACTCACCCTGAATTCTGTGTACAGACCTGGATGCATGTCTTTAAGCTGCTTAGATAAGTTTGACGTGTTTCCTTCTTTCATTTTCTGAAATGCTCCGTGAGACTGTTTGCATACTGGCTTTTTATTGTCTATAACTTCAACTTGTAGATCCATGTCAAAGACAAAATATCTCCAAACGCCAGGATTGGTGTGTTAGTTTTTTTCCACAAGTCACTTATTGCTGCTGCCATTCAGTGTGTCATTCTTATTGTTGACTGTGCCGCCTCCTTCTCTTTGATTTGCTTACTAAGATGCTCGTAGGGTGATTACACTTCCCACATCAGTCCCCGAAGAAGTCGCATCTTCCTGTCTGCAACACTATAGAGAAGCACGGGGCATCACATATTTATAATTTTGGCACAGACATCTCTGCTACCATCATCCAAACACATAATGAAGAAATCTTTCAGGGAAATGTTGCACATTGAGCTCCTGGGAGTTCATGAATCTATGCCCAGGAGCATTAAAATACATCCACTCACTTGGTGTTTGCAAATACCTGCACATGCAGATACGTTTGCCCTTATATGTTTGTAACAAAACGTAAAAAAATCAAATGAATGTCCAAACATAAATCTAGATAGTTGTTGCCTACAATCCTCTGAGGGTAACAAGTGCAGTGTTGGTCGTAAAAGAAGTAAGAGAAGACCTAATAATGTGTAATGGAGAAGGTGCCACCGTGAGGGGAAACATAACTGGGCATGGGTAGCAAAAGATCATTTACATATATCAGTGTGACCCTCATAAATACACATTGTGATGACTGTTTACCTTTTGTGACCTGGTCAGGATGCTGAAAACACTGAAATTGGAGGACCCCTCCTGTCTCTTAAGAGTAAAAACATAGGGTTTTTGAGATCATATTGACAGACAAAAATGTGAGACAGTGTTCAGTGGAAATTCAAGGGCAAGTTCATGCACAATGTTTTGCTTACAGTCATTCTACCCTTTGGATGACCTTCTATTAATATTGAAACACCACACGCAATCATGCTTCGCCTCAGCTCTCAGAAGAGTTTGCCCAGCTAGGCTAACATTAACTTCATCTGTGCTATGCAGGTGCTAAACTAATATTGGCCAAGTGATATGAACATCTTGTGGAAAAGATAACACGAAAGTAGCAGCAGCAGGACGGTCAATAACACACATTCCTGTGTCACACATTAACCTTGAACTACGAGAGGGAGGACAGATAAAGCAACAACAGTGTGCCGCCCACAGTTACCTTATCAAGGTGGAAGCACTGTGTCCCATGTGACAGCAGGTCACATGGGGCACCCTTGATTTTAGTAATCACTACACCAACTGGGAGACAGGCAGAGGGAAAAAGAGGGAGGTGCCTGGAAGGAAACATGTTGACATGTTCCAACCTGTACAATATTAATACGCTTTACTAAATATGAAAAACACTTTCATTCTTCTAGCCACACTGCGTCATAGATTTTATCATCCCCAGACCATGCTTTTCAAAAATCAATCAAAACCCAGTGGATCCAAAAGCATCAACATTTAGGAGAAGTGAAGTTTCTTCTAAAGCCCTGCTCCTGTGCACCATTCAGTGTTTTCCTCCTGGTAAAATTCAAACTGAAAAGAAAAGTTGTTTTTGATTTACACATGATAATGTCCAGTAGTCCTAAAGAACCATACACTGAAACCAAAACTAGCAATTCTTCTGCTATTTTTGGTGGAAAATGTCACGTGGAGTTTAACTTCCCCAATTTAGCACTCATGGTGACCCTTCACCCTCTGTCCCCTCCTTCATTCCTCGCTAAGGTCAAACTGCAGACAGAAACACACACACATGCATGGACACACACACGCACGCACGCACATACACTTCAGAAAAGTGGTGGTCTTCAAAAGCCAAAAATGAGAAGAGACTACACACTGTATCCCCACCAGATTGAGGTGATATGGTGATGGTAAACTATCATCTACAATATTTGTTTACAATACATATGGAATCGTTCAAACTCATGGGCTATAGAACATTAATATAGTAATATAGAGCAGTAACAAGTCATTTTTACTAATTTTGAGCTCAAAAACTAATGTAAAGGCATCTGACTAAATGCACAAGTCCGTCAGTACACACACCAGCAAACACAGATATAGATATATTGTGACAGCTGCTCATAAGAGCTTTAGTATGAATTATTATTAGAAAAACAATAAATAAATAAAGGGGTGAGTGAGTATATATGCACAATACCACCATCAGAATATCAATTTTAAAAGGATACTTTGTTTAGAGAGACTAAACAATGTTGCTACATAAATACACACTCGACAAATACACTGACACCCAAGCAATTGACCAAATAACTGTGTGTGTGTGTGTGTGTGTACAGTACACTTGTGTCTCAGTATGGATTCAGCTTCTGTGTGAGAGTGTGAGAGGCTTCCAATACCAACAGCCAGCTGTTCCTAATATAATGGCACAGATTAAGTCCAGGCGCTCCCTTCATCCTTCCAACTCTCCATCCTTCCTCCTTTCAGCACCCCCAACCCTGTTAACCCCCTCTCCCCAGTGACAACACGACTAATGGATGGCCACATGACCTAGATATACACCAATAGGCTGTTGCCAAGTGCCGTATGTGCATCAGCAATGAATACAGCAACATAATGTAGCAGACAGACTGCTTATTTGCTGTATTAAAAAAAAAAAAAAAAATTGAAAAAAAAAGGGACTCAAACAATGGGAAGAGTGGAGAAAGACATACAAAAGGAGGATGAGGATGATGCTTATTCTTTCATTTGCTCATCTGCAGTGCCTCTACCTCTTCTAATGCAGCAGTTTGCTCAGACATATTGCTTCTATCCTCACAAGGCCCATCTGTGTTTCCTTTATTGTTCCTTTATTGGAACAATAATGATTGGTGGGAAAACACGACACGTAATCAACAATAAAAGTTGACCCTGGGGCATGCATGGTGTTTAAGCATTATCCATAGTGTGGGTGAAAGCATTAAGAATTGAGGTCAAGGCACAAACAAAGCTGCCCTGGGACACATATGTTCATTCATCCGACTGCAGTAAATCAAACTTTTATAACAATCATTCCCAGGAAATGCATACATCCGCCTTGACCGAACCTAAGCAGCAGGAATATTTTAAGCAACGGTCACAGCTCCACCACTTTGTGTTACAAAAGTTGACCTGATATATATATATATAAAAAAAAAGATAGA
>OMNW01009360.1:0-10057 GCA_900303245.1 Selene dorsalis
TCTCGTTCCCGAAGAATGCCACTCCAGGGCTTTGCACGGAGAAACCTTAACTACTGGTCCAAATTGAAATTTTAATTACGTTAAGATTGCTGTGGCGCTTCCCTATTAGCAATGCAGCACTGAATACGTGATGATACACAAGAGGTAGGAGAAGAAATCTTCATTATAATTTCATGTCTTCTGCCTCCTCCAAAGGCCGCGATGCTCGTACACACATGACTTCAAGTTACATATAGAGCTGACGCGCTTTTGCAGAGGCATAAAATTACCGGGGTGAGTAAACAAGCGCTATCACCGCTGATGAGAGCAGGCAGCGAGGAGAAATGTAATTTAACTCATGTAAACCTGACAACAGGCTTCATTTTTAAACCGAGTGCAGCTCCTCTCTCTGTCTCTGACTGACTGGATGCTGCATTGTTTCACCGCCGTGCAGAAACCTCCGCTCAGCGCTCGCTGGATGCAGTAAGCTCGAGTTGAGCCCTGTGATGGAAAAGACAGCTAATCCAGAGGACACGTTTTTAAATCACCCCGTCTCCGAGGGAAGAAGATGAGCAGCGAGCGAAAGTGAAATTTCTATGTCATGTGGACAAGGCAGCAGCATTTGTAACCTGTAATGAACTCGGCAACAAGAGGCGGTGTGCATGGTTCATGGTGGCTGGAAGAGGAGGAGGGGACGTGTCCCAGGATTTCGTTATTGTGTCCTCAAAGACAAGGACAGACCAGGACAGACCAGGACAGACAAGGACAGACCAGGACAGACCAGGACAGACAAGGACAGACCATGTAGGAGTTCAGCATCCACTTCAATCTGTCTCTACAGTCACATATGAAGCATGAACACATACTGAACTACATGGGTTTTGTAACATAAGACTGATGTGATGGGACTGAAACTAACTATTCTATAATTATTTCCATTACTGAGTTATTAGACTAATTATTTCTAATAATTATTTGGTTGATCAATGTCAGAAAATAGTGAAAAATGACTGAGGTGATTGATTATCAAAGTTTCTCAGCTCCACCTGTGGTAGAAGTTTGTTTTTTTTTTCTATTCACTTCACCATCACACAGGATTAAAGACACCAACGTGATTCACATTTAAGAAGCTGAAGCCATTTTTTCCCGAAAGAAAACAAATCAATCATCAATTCATGAACAAAATTCAGAGGTGTGGGACTTGAGTCACACGACTTGACTTAAGTCAGACTCTGTCTCAAATTTTTAGGTCTTGAAACTTGCGTGACGAACTCGTAGGATTTGACTTTTTTTTAAAAATTGATTATCATTTTTCTAAACTGCTCGATCGTCAGAACTTGATTTGTGACTCTACTTCACTTGTCTGAACCCAGGACGTGCACATGTTACTTACTCCCACCTGTTTTCTATCACAAAGTGATGAGATGATTGATTATCATCTATCACAAAGTGATAGAAAACAGATGAAGTGATAGAAAACAGATGAAACCCTTCATTTTTGCAGGTGCCACCACTTAAACCTGTTAAATCTGGAAGTGTAAACACTATTGCATATTAAGAGAGTACATTCAGCTGAACAGTAACCTGACAGCCCCATTATACACTGTTGATGTTGTTGAGGATGAAACGGATGAAGAGCGCGTATACACTGCAGCTATATTTCCCTTAGTTCAGCAGAGATAATGAGGTGGGAGTGCAACAGTGGGCTAAAGCTAGCCCCATTAGCCTCCTCTGCTGGAGTGAGAGACGTTAGTGGCCGGCTAAATGAAATGTCAATAACAATGCACCTTAATGCCTTAAACAATGCGCCTCAATTCCCCGGTGCTGCTCTATAATGCTTCCTCATTATCACCTTTGTTTGGTCTCCTCCACCCCCTCCCCCCACTACCACCACCTCTTTCTGCTAGCTTCCTTCCCTCCTCCCACACCACCACCACTCACCGCTCTGTGCTGCTGGACCTGCTTGTGGTTGGTGATGACCTGCCGGATGCCGTTGACGAAGCCGCTCTGGTCGTTAGGGATGAGCCCCATGAAGATCCTCTTCTTGGATGAGTAGAGCAGCATCAGCACCCGCACCTCACAGGGCGCGGTGGTGTGGGGGAAGTGGACGCAGCCGGCCTGCAGGGGGGGGGTCAGAGGGCAGATTAAGACCTTGACAACAGGGCACGGGTGTAATTATGGGATGGGCTCTGGCTTGGGGACACAGGCTATATCCTGGGCTCCTTTGCACAGTCACACGCATCGGTTTTATAAATTGAACGCAAATGGTATTAACTTAATTCATACTGTACTTTCTCTGGGTTGTAAATCTGAGTCAGGGAAGGTGGCAGAGCTCAGCTGGACTAAATACTATTAATGCATCTGCTATTTCTCAGTAGTATCGCCTGATTAACAATGCACCACAGTGACAAAACCCCTCCTTACATTACGCTAGCTTTCTGCAACTGAATCCAAACTAAACAATTAAAGTTTTTTTGTGTCATAACTGATGGCAAAGCTTGTTTCAAATCCGATTATGTAGCTTGAAAGTGACTGAATCTATGGTCTGGATCCCCCTCTAGAGCCTCCAGCACTACACTGCAGCATGTTCAGTCCATCTACTGGACGGAGGCGGGACCTGCACTCGTTGGCGCTCTCATGGAAAATGAATCAAGTCCCACTGAATCATGCATAACATTAGGGACGTGGAGGGAACACACACACATCCGAGGTTCAGAGAGAGGTAGAGTGGCTGAGAACTTACAAAACCATTGGCCATGATGCGGTACAGGCCTTTCAGAGACTCCATGTCTTTGTCAGTGAAGAGAAACTGAACCATCCGAGAGTTTCTGAAGAGGTGACCTAAGGTTGTCTACAGAGAGACAGAGAGAGGGAGAGAGAGGGAGAGAGAGGGGGAGAGAGAGGACTTGGAGTTATGCATCATTCATCACCATCGCTGCTGCAAACAAAAGTCAGCACAACACTTTCACACAGTAAACACAGAAGCATAAAAAAAAAGAAAAACAAGACGTTCTCCACCAGTAACTGCTGTGGGATCAGCTGCATGATGAGCTTCTGTGGCCACTGGTCTGTGTTTCTGTTTGGAGACACAAACAACAACAACAACAACAACAACAAGTACTTGTTAGTTACAGTAAACAAATGCTTCCTGTACAGATGAGGTTCAGGGAGTTTCTCAGGACACTCACAGGTTTTCTCCCTGGTTGACGTGCACCTGACACGGCAGAGAACGCGTCAGTTTGGTGGTTGAATCCATGGATGAAGCTTTGGGCTTCTGCAGTGAAGTAATACAGAGGGGGGTAGGGAAGGAAGGGAGGAGAGGGCGAACACACACAGTGACACATGTCAAAAATCAGGAAGTAAAAAAAAAACACCTGCAGGAGCAGCAGATGGATAGATAACATGACTTCATGAGGATTTTTCACGTGACCAATTTTGTCAATTAATTTGAATTCATACTCAACGATGAAGGTTTCAAATTGAAAATCTGATTGTTTGATCTATTCACAGTACAGAACTGCAAACGCAGGTAAAACACCAACATGGCAGCACGGTGCTAATAAAAGTGAGATTGCTAACACTGGTGGAGTCATTTCCCCGTAGCGTCCTGTATGAAGAAGAAGAAGAAGAAGAAGAAGAAGAGGTCCCAGTGGAGAGACGGTGCAGATACCGTGGTGTTCTACATCAGTGAAGATATGGTCCTGTATATGGAGCTAATGAACCTTTCATCAATCCACCCCAGATACGAGTTACTGAGCCTTAAACTTGTTTGAATAATTCCCTTGTCTTTTGTAGTTTGCTTTTAAAAAGGAGAAAGTGCATTTAAGCTGTAAAATGAATCTTTTTAGGCCGCGTCCACCCGACTGTATCTGGAAAGGAAAAAAAAAAAAACGATTTTCAAATGCAGGAGGCACTGTGGTCGACATTCGAAGGGTCAGGAGGAGAGTTTATTCTTTTTAACTTTTTAATCTGAAATAGCTTTAACCGCAGAGTCGCTGCCAGATTATGGGATGCGTCAGTCGGTGCTGTGATCCATGAGCACCCATTATATTCCTGGCAAAGAGCTGTGTTCACACTTACAGCGCTTCTACATCAAAAGCCCAACGTTTCCAATGGAGAGAAGGTCGCGAGCATGCGAGTGGGAGCATCTCTGTCTGGATTCTCTGAGTTATTTACTGCAAGTCTATTCTCTGATCCTGTCGAGAGTTGAAGCAACAAAAAAAAAAAAAAATCTTAAGCATGGCAGAAAATGTCTGAGTAGACGAGGACACAAAGCTGGAAGGGAATTTGTTGTTATTGTCGCTGTGATTACATTACGATGAGGTCGACGGCGTTCGGATCGAGCTGCTTTGTACGATTAAGTGCTGCTTTGTCACCTCTGCTGTTTGTGGTGTTTATAGACAGGATATCAAGGTGCTGACATTGGAGTGGCACCTCTGCTATTTCTGGATGGTGCTGCCGTTTTGGGGGGCGTTTCTGACTGTGACATTCAACGTTCACTGGAGCGGTGGGAACGAGGAGCAGCATCTGCGAGCTCTCTGCAGGTATAAAGCTCGGATGTTCAACCAAGGTGAAGGAGGAGGAGCAGCTGTCCGTCAGGTTCTTCTGCTTACCAGCGGTGGTTCAGTTAAGGATGCCTCCGAACTGCTCCCTGTCCTGGGATTTAAAAAAAAATATCTGCCACAACACACCACGACATCCTGGGAGCAGTTACAGTTGAAGCAAAGGACACGAGAGCTGCTCCCTGTTCAACCCAATCTGCGACCGTGACCCCAATAGGGACAAGCAATTAAAAAACGGGTCGGACGGATGGACTTTTAAAACGCGAGCAGATAATCTGTTCTTTAGCAAAAGGTCAAAAAAAAAAAAAAAACTACTTTTCAAAAGCATGTCGATGCAGCAGAGCCCCCACAGGGAAAAAGCTGCCGGCACCTCTTCATCTCCAGGCCGTCAATACAGGATCAATGATCAATCAATCACATATTAGTCAGGTTCCACTATAGACCTGGTGCTGCTCATTACAAATGCATTGTGCTCAGCTTTTCTCTGCAGACAAATGCGTTGTTTATTTCCAGAGCCAGGCGTGTGGACAGTGACAGGAAAATCCTGTTTACACACATCTACCTTAAATTAGACGTGGAGAGAGAGAGAGAAAAAAAAAAAAAGAAATAGGCTAAACTATTCTGGAAAGTTACCCCACGTTTTAGACAACAAAAGCTTCCCACAATTAACAGGTTGAATTTCAGCCAATAGAGGACGCAACATATTGATAACACTGTACACAGAGCGTGTTGCAGCCAAGTGAGCTGGCATCGCCTGTGAGAGTTTCTAATCAACAACCATTTCTTTAAATCGAGTTTAAGTGTCTGAGGTGTAATTCTCCCGAACAATGCAGATTACACCGGAGACGAGTCGGGGCTGGAAGACCGATGAGCCGACTACAAGAGGAAACGGCAGATTGAGGGCAATATTTCCTGCCTCTAATCTGTCCACTCTTGGTCCTCTACGTTTAACCCACTTTAATAATTCTGATAAACAGAAGAGGGAGGAGGAGATTACAGTCGATGGGGGAGATTGATCCGAGTCTGTTCACCAAACAAAAAACACCTGAAGGCCTCATGAGTGTCGCTTAAAACCCATTAACATCCACTTTCCTGCCTCAGCACCGCAACTGTAAACTAAATCGATTTGACCTTGAGCGGCACCAATAGCAGCAGGACGGCAGAATGATGTGCAATTAATCACAGTGTAATCAATGGCAGGTGGCTATAAAGACATGCTGCAGTGATCGGTCGCAGACACCGGTGATGATTACAATATGTCTCAGTATATCACAATATGTTGACCGGTGCAGTGGTCAACAACTGCAGCTGCTGCTGAGGTCAGGCCAGAAAGGTTTTGGGAAATATTCACAACAGAGGACTGAAAAACCACTGTCTAATCTGACTGTAGATATAGAGCTGAGATCAACTGTGATTTTAGTTGAATAAATCAATATCAGTTGATGAAAAGAGCTGCATCCGCTTCTCTATACACATGTCCATCTCTGACTAATGGTACATACTTGTGACAGTTACTTGCAACTGGCTCAGTTGGGGTTGCAACATATGCAAGATGTCCAATGGGCAAAACATGATCATTTTAAGTGATAAAAAAAAATCATTTAAACAGTTCCCATCACTGTCTTATTAGTACAAAGAGTTTTTTTACACATCTTGAAGCTGTTAAATATATCTCTGCACTGAGCCTTACCTCCTGCCATTCAAGAACACCGGTCCATGCAACGATCTTATTGGCCACACCTTGCTGCTGTCCAATTGGATTTGCAGTGTTTTGCGGTCCAGACACACCAGCCTGTTCAACGCATAAAAAAAAAAAAAGATGTTGTCAGCAGGTGCAGTTAAGAAAAACAACAGAAGGAAAACACAGTTCCCATTAAGTTGGTAACATAAAACATAAGAATTTGTAGAGATGATTAAACTTGAACATCACAAAATATTTTGTTTGGCTAATTTTAAACAGTTGCATCCCATATTAAAATAAGTAGCAAAACATGCTCGCTCCGCTACTAGGACGAAGAATTAATGAATGAATTTGAAAGACAGAAAAACAATGAGTGCAACCACAGTGATTTTCTGGGGAAGAGGGAACATCTTCTGGTTTTGATCTGATTGTAGAACTAACATTTAAAATTCATTTTGATATTAGACTTCACACAGTGTGTTAGTCTGCAAAGTCCGCTCTAGGCTGCTGGTGATACAGCATCGCAGATTAAAGTCTTGGCTCTTCTGATTCCTAAATTGAGCAGGGGCACTTACATTTGAAAATATCAATAGGATTTAAACATTGATATTGTTTACAAGCGGGTGTGAATGGCAAATCAAGTCTTCGGCTGAGCGCCACAAGACAGTTAAAACTTCACAGAAATGTCGACCGTGATGAAACTACAACAAATATAACGAAATACGAGTCAACACAAGGTTAATGATCATTTCCCCAGTCAGACTGGTTAACTTAAACAGGCCTCAGACTGCTTTGATGCCAAGGGCCGATGACTCATGTTTCTATCTATCTATCTATCTATCTAGCTATCTAGCTATCTATAATTATTACATTAACCCATAATGTATATGAGCATGTGAATGTAGTTTAAGATCGATTTAATGGATGTAGAGTAAACCTTTTCTTTCAGGATTTAGCTTTGTGTTTTCACTGTGTATCCCCAGCTATAATTATTATGAATAATAAGCGTGCAAAGTTTAAAATAAACTACAATGCATGTCAGGTTTTCTTAATCTGAATATTAAAATGAAACACACTTCCTGACAGTGTTTATCTAAACACATGTCCCATGTCATGGATCCCTGGGTTTGCAAATTAGCATTTCCTGCCTTGAGGCAACCTGGAATTTAGTATTTGGTTCCAGTCTCTTGAGCACTGCTGTGATTCTGGGATAAAAAAAATATAAAGTAGAACCCAGAACAAAGGCTAAACCTCAACTTTCAGGTGGACGCTAGTATCGTTTTATTGGTTTTACAGCACTTTTTGTGACCACGACGACGTACCATGGTGGGCTGTGCTGAAGGCGCCGTGGGCTGATTGGCTGTCGGTTGCTGCTGAGGTTGCTGCTGCGGCTGCTGATTGGGTGCCTGCTGTCCTGGAGGCGGGACTTGCTGCTGCTGATTGGGAGGGACTTGTTGCTGTGACATCATCGGCTGCGATGCCGTCGTGACTGTCGATATGCTTGGCTGATTCAGCTTTACCCCGGCGACCGATGGGATGTTTGGCTGATTGGTGAACGGGGGACCAGGATTGACCATTCCTGGGTCTGGGGGGAGGAGGGAGACAACAATGACAACGTTTAAAAACGCAAACAGAACACAACAATTACTGGCAGACATTTTTTTTTATTGATTATTTTTAATTTTTCATGATCCTGTACTTAAAAAAACTCCTTTCTCTTTTAGGTTTTACTGTAAAATGCACATTCACAGTCACACACACAGTCATGAAAGACTGCAAAGTAAAAAATCCCAGCAAACATAAAGTGTTCACTGGTAACTCACAGCGACTCTTCTGGACGTTGGCTGCGTCCAGGGCCATCTGTGCAGCCGCCTGAGCAGCAGTGATGGAGGCCGGATTCTGTCGGCGAGCAGATTAAAAAGGAAGACAATGCTGGGTAAGAGCGTTTGAGAGAAGGAACATAAACACCGCTGTTTGAAACCGAGCCAAAGGCAGGCGGTAGGAATTAGTCTCCAGGCAGCAGCCTTAACGCTGTGTGGCTGCTTGCCCATTACCTGATAAGGGTGGGTTGTGTTAATGGGTGGTGGAGGCTGCGAAGCTCCAGGGAGAGGCTGAGTGACAGGCAGCGACTGAGGAGGGAGGACAGGTTTGAGCGGCCCGGGTACTCCACCTGAGGAAACTGGAGACAGACACACACACAACGGGAGAAGCTTAGAGAGTTTTTACATATCCTGCAATGCAAAAAAAACTGGAGATTACCCAGAGGCCCCAGTGCAGCAGGACAACAGCAGCACCTCGCTCTAGGTGAAGAGTGAGACACATTTATGCAGCAAATCTCTCCTACTCACTCAGAAGTGTAAAAGTTGTTAAAAATAGTTTGAACTAACGGTCACATCACGTCATCTTACAGCAGAATTATGAATAAATAAATAAAAAATAAGAAAAAAACTCGGGTCGGTCACTGATCAAGGGGGAGGTGCTGCAGAGAATAATAAAAAAGGGCGATTTAGTAGGAAAAAAAAGAAAAAGAATAGATGCACAGGAAGAGATAAACAACATTAATGCCAGCTTTTCTCTTGTCATTCACAGCCTGAAGGAATGCAAAAAAAAAAAAAAAAGTAGTGTAACATCCCATCAAAAGTGTGTCTGGAGATAAGAAGCTTAAAGAATGCAGATGCTACAAGTGAAACTATAAAACTACACTCTTCTGCACACTGTGGCAGATAAGACATTGTTCATCCTGAACAAATACTACACTGTATTATCACTGCAAAATACTCTCTCTGTCTTAGAAGGCGTTTTGCTTTGCTCTGCCTGCTACTGTACTGCGAGCGAGTGAAGATTTATCTGTACAATAAAAGCTGCAAAGTGCTCCACCATATCATTTTATTTGCATTTATTTCAGCCGTAAGTAACTAGCCCTAACTAACTCTGCAGCTCAGGCATAATAATGCAAAACAGTATGAAAAGAATTAGATCAAAAGACATGTGATTAGTGGTGTCTACACAGGAGTTGCACTTATTGGTTTTTTTATACTCTATTTGTTAAACTGCATTTTCTCACAGCTGCATGTCAATAAAGAACAAAAGGGAAATAACAACTTTATGAAAGATACAGTAAATTTCTGTCCTCACTGCCAACCCAAATTAAAAAAATATATATTAAAACAGACACATTTTCTTTTCCTCTCACTCAACTTTCTCCAGTTTCTTCCTTGTTTTTTTGGTACTGGTACCTACAGATTGTTTTTGTGCTGTTGTGAGCAGAAACAATCGGCCTGTTAATGTTGCTGTGGTTAAACTGCGTTGATGCTAAATGTTTGGGATATAAATAAACCACAGTTTATTCAAGAGCCTTTTTGGAGAGAGATTATGGGACTGAGTAATCAGCAGCATTTTCCAGCCATCTATTGCTGTAGGGTTTAATGGTTGTGTTTATCCTTAATGGTGTTAACGGAGGATTAAACTGTTTTATTAGTGAAAGGCTAAGATTAAAACAATCAGACAATAAATATTAAGCATATTGTCAGTCTAATAATGCCACCCCATTCAGATCAGAGGACATTTACAATGAATCAACTCAGACAAGGTTTTAAACAATGTTTCTCACCAGGGAGTGAGATGCCTCGGACCAGGACCATGTGGAAGGGGTCCTGACTGTAGTCTGGATGGGGTTCGACCACTCCTCCGACAGGTGAAGCCCGTTCAAACAAAGCCCTCAGGGCGGGAAGTTTCCGAGGAGCCACAACTGAGAAGTGAATTCCTCTCTGAAAAGGCAAAAGAAATAATACTCAAGTGAGCACAATAATGCAGAAAATACAAACACCCCCCCCCC
>OMNW01009361.1:0-19116 GCA_900303245.1 Selene dorsalis
AGTAGTGCCTCGTGCTTCACAGTGGTTATGCTATTGACCCAAAGCTTGAGCTGAATGTAGATTATTCTCTACAGAGGGATCTAGGAACTGATTTAATTCAAATCAGTTCGGTCGGGAGTGAGATTTGGAGAGCAGATTTAAGGGAGTTTAGGTGTAGGAGATTTTTCATCTTTGCTTGGCATCTTCACACCCACTTTTTTCTTTTCAGGGTGGGGGTGGGGGGTTAGTTTAAATTCACAACTTCTATTCAACTTCTCACTCACTATTTCTGGTCCAGTCCTCCCACCTTTCCCCTCCTCTTTTCCCTGAAATCCTCTGCAACATCTCTGGCCTCTATACC
Organism: Selene dorsalis; assembly: GCA_900303245.1. NCBI lineage: Eukaryota > Metazoa > Chordata > Actinopteri > Carangiformes > Carangidae > Selene > Selene dorsalis. Next base: position 341 of record OMNW01009361.1, read on the forward strand.
TGACATCTCCCACCTGGACTGAGGGGCTCTTTCATGGTGTGTGTGACTGCATCATTGAAAATAGATAAGACAGCCTCTCCATTGCCACAGGAAGTTATTGTGAAGTCTCCCCAGCAGTGGTCCCAGCAAAGCCCCCCACACAAGCTGCTGATGAGAACAAGGGGCCTGCGCTTTGAAGAGAGAGGGGCTTCAGCACAACACAACACACCTCCCTCAGGTACCCGCCCATGCTGAGGAGGCTCACCGATGCTGCACCTTTGTCCTGGAGGATAAAATGAATTTGAGTAAACATGGCTGAATAAATAAATGCATCAACTTTCTGTACTCTGAATTTGAGATTATCGCTGGAGGACTCTCAGGCGAAGTCTGAAACCAACCCAGGCCCACCTGAGAGACACTGTTCATGTAGGCCAGTCAGCCCTTCGAATATATCCAACAGATTTTTATTGTTGTCTACCTCTGCACTAGGAAAGCCAAGTATCAGATACATTATTATGATCAAATATATTATATTGTTTCTCTTGCTCTTCAAAGGGTGCTGTATTATTATACACTGACTCCCTGCAAGTAGAATGAAATTCACATTACACAAACCTGAAACTTGCTCGAGTTAAAGAATCCAAAAGTTGATTTTTATACTGATGTACAGTGGTGCTTGAGATGGTTCCTGGGGGCCCCACCTAAGCGGGGACTCATCTACTGTCAGGAAACATATAGACAAAAGTCGTATCAGATGATGTATTGTGTATCAATTTATGGATCATTGATTTGAGTCAATAACACTCAGAAGCTTTTAAACTGCGTTCTTTGCATGACTGATGTTGCTGCTGCAAATATGAACTATATTTCATTTGGTGCAATTAGAGACTTATGTATAATCTGATTTTTTTTCCTTTTCAGAAGTCATTATTATTTGATTATACTTTGTAATGGATTCTTTAACATGGGCAGACACGTTTTTTTCTATTCATCTGTTGCGTTAACTCACATGTTCTGCATCATCATGAGCCACTGATTGATTTACATAACCAACGATACAATCTGTTGTTTGTGTCTGATTCCAAACGTCATTGACGGTGATGAGACTCAGAATCAGGTGGTCGTTCTGTCTTTATAACTCATCCTTTTGAATTTGCTACTTAACTTTAAAACGCTCATCATGTGTTTATCATTTTACGCTGTTTTACGAAGCTGTATAAAATGCATCTCTGACTTTTTCACTGGTGTAAGTCTTCGGTTTCCCTGCATTGGGTCAACGAGCTTCATCTGATGTGATCCGTTTCTTCTCTTCTCTTTCATGTCGTCCAAGTTAAACATTTGATCATTAATATTCTGGACTGAATATGTCACTGCTGTGGAGTGGGTCCATGTACAACAGATATCAGCGCTAGTAAACTGTGTCATTTTTTCCACAGCGCACAGCTGTGTCTCGGAGCCGGGATGAATCGATGCTGATCATCTTCTATAATGAACGTGGGCTGTGAAAACTGTGTGCCAGTGTTTGTGGAGACAGGTGAGCCAGGACGGTTTTGATCTTTCAAACATGTATTCCATCTCTTCTCTCACCACAAGGGAGCCTCCAACCAAGGTCAGCACTAAAGGCAGGGTGCACCCTGGGAAATGAGCCTGAGCAAGTGTGTGCCAGCCTCCCACTTTTGTGGGATCAGCACGGCATCAGAGGGATCAGACTGACACTAGTGAAGTCCCCCGGTATCACCTATCACTACCTGTTTCTGCCACAGAGGAAACCAAAGGCCTGCTCTAATTGTATCATTAATATCATTGCAATCTGAGGGCCAATTATTCTCTCTTTGAGTTTCACCTGCCTCAACCTTGAATCGGGTTGTGCCTGGATATGCGAGCTCAGACTGGGCTGCGTTAGTGATGGAGGAGCTTTTCAACCATCTGTGATCAAAGCTGTGTGGATGCTGGAAACCGGCCCGAAGACGCAGCCAAGTTCAACGCGCAACAGCGACGCGCCTCAAACGGCTTCTAATAAGGAAACAAAGCGGCGTAATGTACAGCATCTAATGAGATACACGCACTCGCTTGACCCTTAGTCCGCTCTCGCGCGCACGTCGAGATGTAATCCCGATGTAAGGCGCAGACGCAAGAGAACTCCAGGCGCAAACACAAACGGGCGCGCGACCAGCATGCAGCAAAAACCAAGGCGCAACAGGGCGCAGCTGGGCGCAACACAAAAGAGAGGCTGAATGCATCATTAGCAGGACCAGCAGGTGGAGTTGAAGCGAGCTTCAGTAATGACCGATCACACGAGCTCCTCTCATCCTCGTTAATAGCCTCTGCTGAGATCTCTGAGAGGGAGGAAGAGTTCAAGAAGGAGCGGAGAACACGAAGCTGGAAAACATGTGTGTTGCAGATGTGTGATGGAGCAGCAGCAGTGAGGCTGGTTAAAGGTGGAACAATTAAGTTCCAGGCTAATTTCTCTACAGTCTCACCCTCCTCTTCACATGTGAACCCTCATTTGCCTCTTTAATGCTCAGTAAACATACAGGTGTGTATTTACAGACGTGTAACTTTTTATTTACCCAGCGGAAAATAAAAACACAAATCCAACGGAATCTTTAAACAAGAGTTTGGAGTTTTGATATTCAGTGACTGGTATGAAAAAAAACGCGCAAGGTCAGTTAACATTAAATCTTTGTGTCTCATCAAAACATTTCAATAATGAATGAAGGCAGCCGGGCTGTGCCAGCGGTGCGTAAAGTAAAGCGGAGAGATCAGTGCGCAGCTGTGCCACTGTGTGTTAGAGGTGGAGAGAAAAACAAGGGAACGTAACGCACTCACACTGAACAACCTGCATTTACGGGTGTGTTTTACTTCACGTGTCACGTCACTGCCCCCCTAAACTGTCCTAGCTCGGCTCAGGCTGAGCTTTTGGCCGGTGTAGAGGAACAATACGCGCGTGGATTTACATACAGACTTTTTAAAAAAAAAAACACTCACTAACGCCTTTACTCTCCTTTTTAGTGACTGTCTCCCATGGTCACACACTCTTCTCAACACTCAACATTATTTATTGTTAGACACCGATCGATCCTGTCGCCGTATCCAGGGATTTAAATAATTAATCAATGTGTAAAATTAGGCGCAGCCCTTCTCTCAAATCAGATGAAACACACACATCATCCCCGCTGCTGTGTGAAGAGTCCACACAAAGAGCTCGTCGCGTCTTTCTCAGTCACCATCCTCTGATATGCAAATCAGTCTAAGAGTCCATGACGCGCTGAGAGAGGTCACCGATTTTTGGAAATGTCGGTGCGCGCGCGCGCGAGCCCCTGTCAGCTGCCAAGTATGAGCAACCAAAATTGACCTGCATCTCCTTCCGCGATAAGAAGCAGTGCGGGCAGGTTTTAATGGAAAAGCCAACACACACACACACACACACAATCAATATATTTGCGCCAAGGAAAATGTTCTTGCCTGAGCAGGAAAATAGACCACAATGTTACAGCCAGTGTTTTAAAATTAAAAATTAACTTTTGATTATTTTTTTATTCTGACCTTCAATTTTTAATTAAATCTTTTACAAATTCCCTCCCATGGAGCATTTTCAACAACAATTGTATACCAGTAATAATTTTATTTATATGGCACCTTCCAAACCACCAGTGTTAGGAGTGGAAATAGAGGATAAAAGAAATAAAACCATGAAGCCCAGCGCCAGGTAAATAATTAAAATAAACAGGAACAAACAGCTTCAGGTAACATAAGCCAGGACAAAAAAACAGCATTGCATTTGTATTGGTACAACTTACTGCTTCTTTGCAGTAAATGCACTTTGACTGCCATATCAAAATTCTTTCCCTGCACCAGTGGGTGTATAGTTTACAGTGCATTACAGTTTAGAAGCATCTGAGCTGAGATGACCACAGAGTGGGCGTGGTTTTAATCTAGACTGAAAAGAATACAGTGGAGTATCTCAAGCAGTGATCAGGCTCATGGATCAAGTCAGCAGACACAGGTGGAAGACTGGCCATGCTGATGAAGATGTTGTATGAATGTGCAGTGCATTTGTCGCTTTACATGCGTTTTCTTTAGCTGCAGTGCGTTGACCTCTCAGGGCCACCGTAGTTTTGATATCAAACATGGATATATGAATTTTTCTATAGCGTTGTATCGGACAAAGAAGGATTGCACAAGTTACCTTCAAAGGACAAAAACTAAAGTTATGAACCCATTTTTTAACAGTATTGAATATGATGAGAGGAGAGGATGTTGACTCTGCTAACAGTAGGTCCAGGTTACAATTCACTCAACTACAGGGAATTCAAGTCCTTTATTTCATCCAGGCAGGACAAAATAAATAACAAATAAATGGTACAAGACTTTACTGTGAACATTTTGTCAGTCTAAATCAACAGTATGCCTAAATACGATTTACTTCTCGGATAGCATCCAAATAGTAATCAAAAAGAACACCCCGAGTAGACCCCTGAGGGGGACGCCACAAAAGAGAACGGTGAAGAGATGAACCGGTTCTGAGCCGCAGCACTGACGCGACATGATTTTCAGACGGTTGATGAAGACTCTGTGGCTCACCGTGTCAGGATGAGCCGAGGTCAGGGAGAATTCAGACGAAGTGCAGGTTTGTATGAGCGGCAGAGCAGAAACCAGACTGAAAGCTGATTATCGTCTGTGAAAGAAATGTTTCCTCCAGACTCTTAGATTTGAATATATATTGTATTTATACTTTGGCTCCTATAAAAAAGGGTGTAAACGGGGCCATGATTAAAATTGGATGGGAGAAAAGCCAGCAGACGGACAGCGGTTAATAACCACTACAATATTCGAATCAACCGTCTGAGATGCTGCTGTTAAAAAAAAACAAGTGTGTGTCAATGCAGTCTGAAGGGCAGATGGGAGATGTTGAAAGATTTTGAAAGGGTTGACAGAGAGATTTCATTAAAGCGAGTCGGTGCTGAAGAGGGGCAGGAGTCAACATGGAGCTCTCTGGATTCTGTTAATGTCCTTCACATCTCTCTGGGGAGGATTTGAGTGGCTGCTTAAACAGGGAACCAATCACAGGGTTTATGGGTTTTAAAGGGAGCTATTTCTAAGTCATTCAAATAGTCCCTGGCTTCTTTGACTGCATGCTGGTAAGTGGACGTCACATGTTCAGCAGAAACACTAGGATCACTGTGTTTATTCTTCCATCTCTGCCTCCTGTATTGTCTTCCTGAGCCCCTTATCTTCTTGATTTGTTTTTAACCCGGCAGGAGCAATTGCATCTCCAACACTTGTACAGGATCTGTTAAAAACACGGACAAGCTGCTCTACAGTACAGTGGAGCCATGATGATGATGTCAGTGGGCACTAAAACCTGTTTGAGTCATTAAAAGTTTGACAGTAAGGAGGGAGAGAGTGAATTTAGAGGACAGGAGTAAATCAGGATCTGGAGAGACAAACAGACATGGAGGAGCTCTGCTGTAATGACTGGGATGCTTCATATATTATGCTTAAACAGTTTCCAGCCATGGTGCAATTCAGAGAGTTTCAGTGTGGTTAATCCCCACAAGGATGCACAACTCAGCCACTTCAGACCATGAACCATGTAAGGAACATGATGTACAATCAACCACCAAGACAAACAACCATGACGAGCAAAAGAGACAACTGACAATGCAACACAGCTTATCCCAAAGTTCATGCACCAAGCACAACAGAAGACATCCACAATGTCCTAAAGACAGTTCAATTCAACCAACACAAAATCCAGTTCAACTCAATCCCATAAAGCCCGACCACAGAGTGAGCCCTCTGCATCAACAAAACATCTTAAGGTAACAGGTAAGTTCTCTTTTTTGCCACCAGAGTAACACCTCCTCAGAAAAGCTAACAGAGGATCTTTATTTTAAGGAAACGCTCCAGGCTTGCTGGACTGACCTTAGAGCCAGCGGCTGATTGGCTGCTGCTGCTGCTGCTGCTGTAGCTCCAATAATCCTGCAGAGCGACGATTAATCCAACCCGACCCGCAGACTGTGTCTCAAAGCCAGAGACAGGCACGGTGCTGGCTTCTGCTCAGGTAAGGCCAGACGCCATATTGCCACCTGCCCACCATTTTTTTTTTCAAGGTGGGTAGGCTATCATTGAGGGGACGCCATTGGTCAATGTTGGAGGCGTGTCAGGGGGCGTGACTTAGCGGGGGAGGGACTATAGAGAAATATTTGTGTATTATATGACCTCTTCTGTTGTTTTATTCATCTATTGATTTATGCATTCATTTATTTGTTTGGTTGTTTTTATCTGTTTTATTGTTTCCTTTTAGTTCTGTCTGCTTTGATATTGCTGCTCAGTTGTACTTACATGTTGTATAAAACTGTGTTTTGTAATGTATCATATTGTTCAATGAAAATAATAAAACAAAATAAACATGTATTTATTATTTTCCTGGTTGATCACCACACTCTGATACAAGGTCTGAAAATGAGGTGAAATTCAGGAGGTCTGTGTAAAATGAAAAACACTTTTTTTTTTTTTTATTTATCTTAGGGAAACTGAGACTATGGATGGCAATAGGTGCCAAATCTGCCGAGTGAAACTGGAGAAAAACTAAAATGAACATTTCTGTGTGTTACTGCGAGGCCCCTCACTTTGACCTGTCAATCACGGCTGGTGGAAAATAAAATAAAAAATCCTAGAGGCATGACTCACGAGAGCGGCATATTCATCAGGATTAATCCAAGACTGTGGAAAAAGAAAAAAAAAAATCAATATTGGTCATGATAAAATCCTGGCAGATAAAAGACTTATTAGCGAGGGATCTTGTATTAACTGAGCAGAAAAGAAGTGTTTGGACAGAGGGAACGGAGGAAGCTGCTACGATCAGATTGTCTCCGTACAGACTGTCAGTAAATGCTGGTATTGCACAGTGACGTGAGTTAGCGAGGGACTGTGGAGCACGCAACCAACAGAAAGCATCAGTTATGGCTAAAAGCAATGAAATGGTTTCTGTTTTTCATACATGAATATATTATTCTATATCATGATAACCTCTCCTGTTTGTTTCTTGTTAGGCTGATGTTAGGCCCAGTAGCCAACAGTGGTTCAGACAGCAAACCTTTGTTGGAGTGGATCGACACGGTGCTGCTCAGTGTTGTTTTGGATTTCAGACAGTTGAATACAGCTGCTGAAAGACTAACATCGAAATTATAGACTCTACTGCAATTTCTGGGTAATTTCATCACGTTTTAAATTCAGCATCCGTCCTCGCTGAAGTCAGAGAGACGCTTGGACGGGTCTTTTTGTGGGGCAAATGATCAATTATACCACCTTTAGACTTAAAATTGGAAATTTTAAACCTGCAAACTTTTTGCCTTTTGGGAGATTTAATCTATTGGTTCCAGTGACTTGAAGCATTTGAACAGATGTGGTGATATTCTGTGAGAACAGATATTGAAGACGGATCCTTTTTCGTATTCATCTATTTACTTTTCTTGTTTTTGTAATAGTCATTATGGCCACACGATGACAAAGTTGCACCACTAACCCACTTCAACAGTCTGTCCCCTTGCTGGTTTTCACAGTAAAAACAAATAGGCAATTCTCTCTGGGCTTCCGTAGAAAACTGAACCACTCACAGTTCAGGAAGTTTGTTTCATCCACAGGTCCAGCCACTTAAATCTGGGGCTTTAAATTGTCATTAATAGTTAAATGTGCAGAAAAGCAGAGCCATATTCACACTGTCACCTATAAGTTTATTGCAGGTCTAATGTAATAATGTAATAAAACCTTGTTCCCGGTCTGCATCAGACTATACGAGACGATCAGGCTGTGCAGTGAATCAGGGTGAATCATGGCGCTGAGATGGAACATTTTTATCTCCCAAGTGTTGGTGCCAGTCGTTGACTTCTTCATCGCTTTCACGTCGTACTCTGATTGGTTTGTTATAGCAGACGTGGGTCATAGCAGCCGTCACACTGTCACATTCTGATCCTGAATTTCTGTCACTTGCAGAATTTCGCCTCGGGCTGTTTTCAGTCTCCAAAGCTCAGGTGACTCGTCTCAGAGACAAACATTTTAGATTGATGATCACACTCCTCGCCTTCAATTGCACAATGCATATAGGAAAAGATCTCAGAGCAGAGATGGCATGTGAGTGCTGTATTAACTTGCAAAGACTTGAACCTGTCTTTTCGTTTCTAGTGTGCGTGTGTGTGTGTGTGTGTGTGGATTGAAGTTGTGAATGGTTTCCCCATTGCACAAAATCAGATATTGGAGACACTCTCCCTGCGTTCTTCTATCACTCATCCGCTCTTGATGTCTTTTCATTAACATTTCATTGGACACATCAGTGTGCTGATCACTGATAATAGGCCACATGACCGACTCCATTAGCTGCCACGTCTTCATTGTCTCCTCACAGCGTGTTCTGCCTCTGGAACAGCACCAGCCTGTTGTCCTAGAGGTGGCTAATGAATTTATTTAACCCAAAGGTTAAAAAAAATAAAAATCATCACAAGTTTTGTTCAAAATTTAAACTTGATTTATGTTAGAAATACATTTTAAAGCAGAGTGGCTTGAATGGGATATTGATTTACATATCCACTGATGTTGCTGTGAGAAAATGAAAAAAAGATCCAGATATGTCAAACACTTCTTTAACAAATCAGCCATGAAGGCCAATAGCAGCACTGCATCTTGGGATATTAATAAAAGCATGTACATGGTTGGGTCTCGCGCGGCCACAAATAGCATGACAAATCAGAGCCGGGGCTGATAATGGATAGTCAGACCATTACTGACACTGTCTCCTGCCCTGCCATTTTTTCTCCATCATAAACTATGTGTGAAGGTGCTGCAGGCTCACAAAGTGTTATTTTTTCACACCTGCTTCAGGCTAAAGAAACACTGATGAATTAAACAACAGGAAACCAATCAATCTGAGCGAGCCGATTTGTCAGGTATGAGCGACTGGATCGCCGCCTGTGACAAATTCAGCCCCGGCTGCTGCTGCTGGGTGTTCATCCAAACCACCGGGAGCCTCCGAGGAGAGTGAGAGCGCAGACAGATCTGCACACACTGTCCAATAACACACTGTCCAATTCGCATCAAACACACACTTCATGCTGTCCAGCGAGCCTCGGTGCTGCAGCTCCTCGCCTGTGTGGCCACTGTGAGGTCAAGGAAATCCATGTTTGGTCAAGAAATCATGTCATTTCATTTCTCAATTAAAACTTTTTGTTGATTAGAAGAATCTGCTGCTCCAGTGTGAGAATGAGGGACAAAAAAAAAGTTTTTTGTTAAATAATTGCATTTTAAAAAATATATACCCTGTTTCTTTTCACATGAACAGAGTTTATTGCAGCTCATTAATTCTTCGTTTTTTATTTCAACGTCCCTTTTTTTCACTCATTTTACATCAGCAGTTTCCCCAGTGACTGTTTTATTTCATGGTTTCATGATCCACTAAGTCACTTTTGTCTGTCACCAGGAACAGGCCGGAGAATGTTATATGATTGGCCGCTGCTTCAGCCTATAATCAATCTAATATTTCATAATAATGAACCAAGTTTAGAAGAAAACCATTATTATGATTATTATTACTTTAAGACATGTTTTCAAGGATACGTTAGCCAAACACCAGACTTAATTATACTAATAATTAAAAAACATGCTTTATTTTTTTTAAATACTTGATAATTTAATCATTAAACAACTTCTTAATTAACCTTTTGACTCTTCACTCTTTCCTTGTTGCTATATATATATTTAAATATTATTACTTGTTGTTGTTTTATATAATTTTATCTTGTGTAATATCTCATTATGCCACCACTTTGTCTTTACCTTGCTACACCCACAAAAATGAAAAGTTTTTAAAGATTGCAAAGACTTTATTTCCACCGGTTTTCACTAGAATTGTTACAAATGATCTGTCTCTGCCTACCTGAAACACAAAACCACAACACCTGCTCTGAGCCTCTGGATTTAAACTGATGAGAATCTGCACACTGGAAACACTCCAGTGTTTAAAGGAGCAGTTTCAGTGATTGATATTAACTTTAACACATGTTTGCTGTAAAGCTCTGAGGAACCAATTTCTGTATTTGCAAGTGAAACAGCATAAATGTAAACCACTGTTTGAAAACAGTGTCATTTCCGTTTCCACGGTGAATCAGTGATGCAGCCAGGTCGAGGTCTGACAGCCGGCTTTTCATCCCGCTGTCCACCGTGAACGTTCAGGTATTCAGCTCTGCTCCTGATACAACCGGTTTGTTTGAAACACTCTCAGACCTTCAGAATAGATTTCCTCAACTAATTCACACCCGCAGAAAAAGTCTCCGTCAGTAGTAAACCTCTGAGCACCAAACCTGAGGTCTAAGTCAGATGACATACCTACTAAACTTTTAATCCTACAGCGGTCTACTTCTCTGCTCCGAGTATGTGTGTGTGTGTGTGTCTGTGTGTGTGTGTGTGTGCGATCTTTATGGATGGCCCAGAGAATCAATCAAGCAGAATCAAGTTCCAGCCTCCGTGCCTCTGTCTTGTCAAGTGGCAGCGTGCTGACCGATGGTCCAGATTTGAGATGATCTACATGCCTTTACGTAAGTGGGACTAATCCATCAAGAGCAGACCACAGAAGCTCACTCCATCATCCCCACTCACACACCTCACACACACACACAATGGGGAGGGGATTTTTTCTTTTTTCTTTTTTTGTATCTCCCAGGAGGAAACAAGAAGAAAAGAAAAAACTACTTTGCTGCAAAGTTGTTTAACAGTTTGCATCATTTTTTAACATCAGAGATAGCACCATTACGTCCAACACCTCTGGGCTACAGGTAGAACTGGGAAAAGTTCAAGCCGTGCAACAAAAAAAAGACAAGATTGTCAAAGAGCCCTGAACTGTTCTGCTCCAAACAGCAAACAGGTTGATTCTGCTTTATTACCACATGGATCCTGGAGAGGTAACTGCACAAAATGGTCTCAACTCACTTGCTTTTCTTTTTGCACCACTAAAATAATTGAAGCAGGTAGTTGAGTGACTGGACAGAGCTGTAAATGGGGTGGTTGTGAAAGCTCATCATCTCAACATGGCAACATTTCAACTGAGCAAACTCCACACTGAGATTTTCCTGAAAGCTTTGGAAAAAGCAAATAAACTGACTTTGTGTAAAGATCTGACCAATCCATGATTTTAATGTTGTTGCCCGGGAATCACTTTTCCTCTTGTGCCTACACACTAACACCATGTTGGTGTGGTCAGGATGGATGGTGGTTGTAAGAAACCGATGACACCAGAAAGCTTCAGTTCAGTTGAGTTCATGCAAAAAAAAAAAAACTAAATGCTTTTGTTACTGTTAGAAAAATATCATGGATTCATTTTTTAGTGTATGTGTGAACAGAACCATAATTACTGTAGCTACTGTTGACACACAGATTATTGATGTTGTCAGTTGCTGCGTGTCCATTGCAGTTTTGCACATCAAAGAAGTGATACTTTTAAAAGCTGAGTTTCCATTGAATCTCATTTTGTAAATAAAGTTGTTGTTTTTTCCTTCTTTTTTTCTGACAATTCATTTTCCAGCTATCTGTCTCTGATTTGGAACCGACTGTCTGGGCCCTGAGACAGTAGGTGAAAAACAAGCCTTCAGTTTGACCTGGTGGTGGGGCTGTGGATCCTGAATATACACGACATATGTCACAGAAATTCCTAGGAGCACGAACGGGAGATGTACAGGAGTAAATGACATCATAAGCGTAATCACGTACAGTATGAGCGGTAACACGTGTCTAACGGTGCTAACAGCATCATTGGCCTTCATAAACTCTTCCTGCTCCGTGGTGAGTTTAAAGTCTCTGTTAAAAATTTTAAAATTGTAACTTGTTTGACAAAAAGTGGTATTTGGGTGGTTTAGTTGCAGTTTTACAGTCGTCCAGTAGGTGGCAATGCCACAAAAACATAATGGGCCTAGACCTGCGCAGGCCTGAATCTGCAGCCTCTGGGTTTACAGAAACATATTATTGGAAATTCCAGGTATACTGTCATAAACATGTTGTCAAGAGAGAACAGAACCAAAGATGTCATTCAGATCAGTACAGATCATCCTCTGGGGGTTATCAATATCCACAGAACATCATGTCCCCTGCAACAACGTGTTTTGTTTTCATGCCAAAGTGTTGAATGGAGGGAGGGAGGGTGAAACAATGCGATTCATTTCAAAGCTTTGGGATATTTGTTCTGTAATGTGTGTAGATGCACAAGGCTTACTGACCACACCTCTGCAGAACGCCCTTCAAAGTTTAGGACTTAACCTCGTCAAAGCACCACCTACGGCTCCTCAGCGAGCGTGGCCCCATTCCCAGCCCCTTCCACCCGCGCCCTGAAGCCAACCTTCTCCCAGGAGTTTTTCATCTAATCCCACATTTTTTTTTCCCCCAAAAGCTCACATCCCCTTCCTTCCACAATTAATTTACTCATTTATCCTCTGTTTCAGTCAAGGTCAAGGCTTGTGATATTTTAATTAAAGAGGAAAGGAAGAAGAAAGTTTTCTGTCTTCAAATGAAGCCTCAAATTTGTGAGCTGTTCAATCAGATCTTTTAAACTCACTTAACCCCTGATTAATCCCCAGCGCTCTTCAGCTGGCCGCGCTTCCTGCTTATGAAATTAAGAGCAAAGGAAGCCTCAATAACGGATTCAGCGCACATTGCTAGGATAGATCGGAGACTTGACAAGCGTATGCAAAAATCACACGGGCAGCACGAACCGGAGGCTTCATGGATGTGATGGAAGCTCTGTGGGTCTCACTACGTCTCTTTAGCTGTGTGTGAAAAAAATAAACCGTTTGACTAATCTCCAAGCGATCAAGCTCATCAGTTTGTTTTTATGTATGAGGAAGAAAGAGGGAAAGACCAGGAGCCACTTCTCTCTCCACTTATATCAACTTTTATTATCCGTAAGAGCCAGAGTTACAACTTTAAGACTTTCTTTTTAACTTGTTTTATCAGGATTTTAAAAAAAAAGCCAGCGTGCTGCCTTGATCGTCACTGACAGGCTTGTGTGGTGAATCTGAGGTTTTGATTGGTCATTAAAACAGGAAGTCCACAGCTTCAGGCCATAGGCATCTCATGATAGGCTGCGTACTGTCCAGTCACGTGATGATAAATCTAAACAAACGAGAACAAATAAAAATTCAGAGTATTTCCATGACTTTCTGTCAATGGTTTTTAAATCATCTGATACGTAGCAACAAAAAAAAACAGACAACAACACATTAGCAGCATGATAGCGTTAGCATAAGATCACTATATTCTACAAACCAGTGTTAATACAACTGATCTTTTCATAATAAAACCAGTCATAATAATAATTAATGAAGCCTCTTTTCTAACCCCGTATAAAACATAATTAAACTTTATTAACATTAGCATTATTATTTTTAGTGTCAAGCTCTCTATCATGACTGCTAATGCAAAAAATAAAAAGCTTTGAGTCTTACAGAATGACTTTGTAAGTGTCATTTACAGTGTCAGTGACACAATCATCACTTCTGAACTTCCAGATTTTGCACAGTTTTGTGATCTTTTCAGCTCCTCAGTCAAACAGCAAAGCGACACAGTAAAGGGGCTGAACTTCACTGATCTTCCCGCCTACACTCTGAACACTGAGCGGTGCTCTGCAGACAGAACCTCACAGAACCAAGTCACAGAAAGACTGATGATGGAACTTTTTCCTTTTTTTTTTTCAAATTCTAGGGCCCATAATAGACTGAATTAAATATCAGCCGGCAACTTTCATGTCAATAACGCATTTTAGATCAGGAACAATCCTATAATTCCAAGTCACATTTGGTGTAGAAAAAGTATAGTGTGTGCGTGTGTGTGTGTGTGTGGAGGCCTAACCTGTCTCTCAATGTCAGCCAACAGACTACTGGCTCCGATACGGAACAGGTGAGGACAGAGCCAATCGTTGCCCAGCTCCTCTTTGATCAGCATGAGCCACACCAGAGACTCCTGAGCTGTCCGGATCCCTCCTGCTGGCTTAAAACCCACCTGAGGAAACACAAACCTCTGTTAATAGGACACACACACACGTCATTTAAACCATGATTACACTTTAAAATTAAAGCACTTATATTGTTTAAAGTGAGACTTCCATGTTTTTTTTTATGATATATCAGCTCTATGTTCCATATTAATACTATGAAAGTATCAAAGCCTCAGTCCACAGAGAAATGTACGCAGTCTGTATTTAGAAACTGAGCGTTAAAACTAGCTGTCAGGACCTCTGTAACTTTGTGATGTCACAACAAAGCAGTTCAAGTCAGTGAATCAAGAGAGAGACTCAAATCCTCCCTTTCGATTGGCTCTCCAGCCTCCTGCACTCATGTTTCAGAAAGAAGCCTGAGAGAGGAGAGGTTAAAACTAATTAAGTTAACTCTAATGTCATGTTCACTCTAAATTAATTGTTTTTGATAGAAAAAAAATCTCATGTGGCTGCTAAAACATTTTTTTTTATTTGGTATTTCTCATGGCTCTGTCACAATACAATAGTGAAACGTGTCCATTTCATGTAATATTGCTGGTTTGATGTCAATATTAATATAAACAGGTCATTTCTCTGTCTGTCTGTGCTGGGAGATCAATGTGAGATGTCAAATCTCCAGATCATTTGAAGCAGCTCCGAGACGTGTCGACTCAAACCCATCAGCACGAGCATCAAAATGAAAACAGCCGCGACACACACACACACACACACACGTCGCAGCACATGCAGTTTCTGGCCTGAGGGTGTGTCCGTGTTAGGAAAGCAATGATACGTTCACTGTCTTCACAAAGAGTTCTCCTTATCAGAGCTACACAGCTCACAGTTTCTTTCATAGTACATAACATACCTAATATGGATTATATAGGCACAGTGTGAGGTTTCAGCTGTTAGACTGTGCCGAGCGCTAATTACCAGCTTACAGCTCTGTTAGCTTTCAGTTAATTCACTTTTACATCTAATTTGCAAAATTTCTATTTGCAGTGGTAAAGGCGCTCCAGAGGGTAGAGCGCATGGCAACGTCTTAGAACAATTATCTTGGTTACTTTGATACAAATTATTCTCCAAATTAAACTTAATGCACACATTCAAAAACAAAACACAGGCTACTGAGAAGCCTCATGTGATGTGTCGTTGTAGTCACACTGATGTCTCTGCACACCGTTCTCTTCAGTGAGGGGAAAAACTTGCGTCAACTCTTTTTGTGTCTGCTTTAAAGAGCTCCTACTGTGTGGAGGCCCGGAACGTGAATAGGTCATTGTCCCATCCACAGGTCATGTCCTTTATGGGCTCATTGTGGAAGTTTGCATGAGACACTTTGCAACAAGAACAATGTGTACGTACTTTGTAAGGGCTCCATAAATCTGAGCTCCTTGTTTTAAGGCTTGTGTAGATTTTTTGGTCTTGATCTCCATGACTTGACCGGTGCCTGCGTTCACTAAAACTGAGCCGATTTACAAGTTTGTGCCCTTTAAAATCCTGTGGCTACGAAATGGAACTAATAAATCAGACAATACCACTCGTGAAGCAGGCAACCTTCATGCAGCTGATCTACGTCGCGTGTCCCACTTTCCCCTCTCCTCATTAACCAGGAAATATTCACACCCGGCAGAGAGGCAGGAGTTAAGTACTGTACCTTGTGGCCTGTACACAAGAAGTAGTCACGGATGGCTCTCACCATCACTATGGCAACAGGGTAAGTAGCGTTGACAGACTCCTTTCCCGTGGACGTCTTGATGAAGTCCGAACCTGTTGGGGTTTGAAACAGGTGACATGTGAGCGAGGCGTGGAACACAGCTCCGCAGATATCGTCACGCCGCGCTTATCGTTTATCTGCCAGGTGTGTTTTCCTATTTCACAGCTCCACGTTCAAACCCGTGAAGATCTCGCATGTGACGAGCCGCTACAGTGGAGAAGCAGAGTCAGCAGCACGGCGGCAGACAGGGGATGGACAGGACATTACTCTGATGGCCTGGCCCAGGCAGACAAGAACATATGCTGCTGCTGATGGCTAACAGAGGGCAGCTGCATGCTCATCAATAAAACCCTTAATTTTTCCTTCCCTTTCTTCACAGCCAATTATGTTTTATCAGCTTTCCTGATAAAAATAGAAGATGAAATGATGCTCTTTAATAGATTACCCACAAACTGCGGGCTGCAGGAAAGAAAAAAAAAAAAAAAAAAAATCACCCCTTCTGCCTCCCTGGTGTATAATGACTGTTCATTACTGAACAGAACAAGATGAACATTTTCCAGTTCATTAAAGACATGTTCTATGTATTCTTCCAGTCAGGTCTTTTTTTCAGCTTCTCTCCCCTCTTCCTCAAACTGGCATAATCCTTAAGATTCGTTATGGGGAGTCTTAATTACCAGATAATGGATAACGGTTATTAAATGCGGGTGGCGGTAATGAAGCTCTATTCATTTGCATGGGCAGGGGGATACTGGCGGGGAACGGCGGAGTAAAATAGCCTGCATCAGAGATTAATAGGTGAAATTATCATTCAATTTCAGGAATCTCATACGCAATTCATAGGAACAAGGGGAGATTAAGGAGCGAGTGTGGCGACAAAAGCAATGCATTTTAATAATGATCTCTATCAGAGCCCCTGACAATTTGGTTCTGTAATCGGCTTATTATGTGATGGCTAGTTAAGCATACTGTGTGTGTGCGTGTGTGTGCCTGTGCATGAGAGAGGGAGAGCTCTGCTCGGCTCTCGCCTTTTTAAAGCGGCAGATGGAAACGTTAAGCAGCAGCGCCACAAGCTGGATGACTGCAGGAATTACACCAGGCCTTTCACTTTCACAGACTTGGACGTGAAACTTTTCAAAACTTCTTCGGCGTCGCATGACGATCAGGTCGATGACATCCCAGAAAGAGCAGAAAGACAATTACACAAATGAAGATGGAGAAGATTAGGTGAAAATACAGTATAGCAACTGGACTGTCACTCAAACCGTGGACCTCACCACAGTGTAACACGAGTCGATCTAATGTGTCAGTTGACAGGTATCATAATGCAGACAAACTAATAATCACATCACATCTCTGAGATTCACAGAGAGAGCAAAGAGCTCCATACAGGAGGTGGAGCTGGAACATCAACATGCATTACTGACTATAGGTCACCTGTGTATTACAGCTTTCAGAGCCCAACACACAGTTACTGTAATTACTGTGAAGTCATAGTGCAAACAGCATGATTAAATCATGAGCTGTTACAGTCTATGTGGACAGCTTGACATTAAACTACAGGATTATCTGTTCTGTCAGACAGGTGGGATGGACCAGTGGAGAACATGGCTGGAACGCCTCCTCTGCAGACATTATGTGAGTTTCTCAAAGTTAAACTTACAATTAATCAGATTGCAGATGCAATATATGATATATTTCATGAACGCGGCAGAGAATGTGTTGTTATTTAACAGATGTTTGTCTGACGAGAGCCGCTGCTCTAGTTAGAGCTGAACATGTGGAAAAAGCATCAGGAGACGGCGGAGCACACGCTGCTGTGGTGATGCAGGTGTTTACAGCTGAGCCTACAGGTAATGCAGGACAGTCTGATTTTCTTTCTATTTCCAGCTGAGCTGACAGAGAACATCTGGCACAACTGCTTTGATTTAAAGACTTGAACTTACTATCATCTAAACTTAGAAATTTGACACCTTACATCTTGTTGTTCAACAGCTTTCTGCTCTCCTGACTCCCTCATCCTACAGTTTGCACACCCACTGACACAGCTGTAGGGTGTCACCACCAGTTTCCACTTGGTTAGCAAAATTATTATCTCACACACTAGATCCTAGAGCGATTTTCTACACAAAGCTGAAACATGCTTAGATTTTTCAATGTGATACAATAATAAGACAATAATAAGAATAGCGTTAACAAATCTCAGCTGTTTTAAATGAATATTTTCTGTGTGAAGGAGGGAGGCTCTGTGATTGTGACTAAGACACAGTGAAACATGTCAGGGTGTGGTGGGACTGACCAGCCATCATGGAGACCATGCTGGCCTTGTAGACGTTGGTGAAGGTGCCCAGCTCTCCGATGGCCAGGATGGTTTTCATGTGGGCGTCTCCACAGGCCTCCCGGAACTGACGGATCTCATCGTACATGGCTGTGGAGGGAGACGGGAAACCAGGGATCAATCTGTGAATAAAAGGTCTCCCTATCGCCAAAATGCTGTAATTCAATACCAGCAGAAGAATAAAAACTACGGTGTAATGTGAGAGCAGTTAGGAAATAACTCAAAACTATCAAATAGTATTTCAGATTTGCTTCAGTTTTCATCCTTCTTCATGTTCTGGCTTCCTGAGCAGTTCAAAAGTCACACACTGCCTGCATCCTTCTGGAGGAGGAGGAGATGCTGAGATCATCACTGGTAAGATCTCAGCTCCACCCTTCTCCCGCCCCTCCACCCGCTCCTCAGTGTTGGGGATGTGGCGGCTGTGCTTATATCGCCACGGACACCGACCCTTTTAAAAGCCAGCCACTTCTCAATAACAATCACTCCTTCCTCCCCTCTGAGTGGTCTGCAGTCGTTTCTGTTAATGCACGCGTTGACTCCTCTACACTCGCACACTCTCTGTCGGACTCACCTCACTCCCACGCTGTCACAAGCAGAACTGATTTTTATCTCAAGTGAACACACCGGCCCTCTGAGGCCTCTCCACTTCTGAGTCACTCATGTGTGTGTGTTAGTTTTGGGGGGTGGTTCTCTTCATGGTGCAATTCAGATTTCAAAAATGATGTTTTTACTCACAT
>OMNW01009362.1:0-34100 GCA_900303245.1 Selene dorsalis
GAGATGAGTGAGGGCCATGGCAGTCTTTTGGCCCTCCAGCAATGTCTCCTCAGTGTGTGTGTGTGTGTGTGTGTGTGCAGTATGTTTGTGAGTGTCTATGACAGAGTTAGAGTGGGATGCGGGTGGTAGTGTGCACATTTCAGGGACTTGCCGGTATGCAAAACTGTGTCAGTGGATATAGGATCTTTGGAAGAGAGATTTCTTCACAGTCTTTGCTACACCCTAATTAATCTGCTTAAACCTGCTAGGCCTGTCTCCAGCACTCTTACACATCAGAAAAGCCAGGCGGCTCCGAATCCAACCAGGATTTTCTCCATGGATGCCAGTGGAAAATCAGTCCAGCCCCACAGCTGACAGCTTTCTGTCAGAGTGTGCAAAAATGCATATAAATTCGAGACAAACATACACATCATCATTTCCCATGATGGATGTTGGGGGAAGCAGTTGTCATGAGGGGTTTGTGAGGCCCCTGAAACAATCAGTTTGTTCGGGTTATTTTTCCCTTTCTACATCCGCTCACAATTGGCTAACAGTCACGTCAGTAGCCGGCGGTGCTTTTCTTGTCTTACTCAAAGCCAAAGGGCTTTACAGTACTTGCCACATTCACCCGTTCACTCACACATTCATACATTACATCCTTACACACAGACACAAACACACACTCACTCATCAGGGGCTACGTGATGTTCAGTATCTTGCCCATGGACACTTCGAAATGCGGCCTGGAGGAGTCAGGGAGCAAACCACCGACTGTCTAATTAGTGGACAACCCACTCTACCTCCTGAGCCACAGACGCCCCAGTGAAGTAATTTATGGTCAGCAGTGCTCTCTCAGCCTTGCTGCAGGCTATGACTGTGATCTGGATCTTATACAAATACCAATGACAAAGGGGTGACAGTCAGTTTTTTGTCTCTGTCACTCAATGTAACTGCCAAAGCTGTTGTAAATAATTCTCCTGGAAAATGTACTGCAGGGTGTTCAGCTATTTATGAAAGTGATTGCAAAGCACACTGTCCAAACTTAACTTAAATCAAAATTACTCGCCTAACCTCATTCAAGTCTGCTTAAAAATATGCTCTGAAAGCAGAGTTTTTGCATAGCAGCATCTCTACAGCTCCTGCCTGCCACAATAGACTGCACATTCCCATACCGAGTATCAAATCACAGCTGGAGATAAGGTTTCAGGGTTTTGGTTGCACTTAAGCAGATTACAGTGTAACAACTGGTGAATAAAGGACTCATCACTGAAGCAAAAATTAAATGTCCAAAAGCAGCCTGGCAGTTCACGTCACAGTATCTATGGCACATGAGCCAGCATTGCAGAGTTCATGTGTTCCTACGATTTGGCAAAGTAATCTTAATTGTAATATTATGTAAAATAAATAATACCGAAAGCTGCAGAAAAACATTTTCCTTGTGTGATTTTCAAATTGACCTCTTTTTGGATGATGTAATTTTGTTTCTAATCATCATCAAGATAGTGTGTGGTAACATCAGTTATACTCTTTGCAGCCAACCCTGTCTCCTAGAAATTCTGCTTTTAACAGAAAATACTTTTTATTGGAAATATTTATTTATTTTAGGCCAGATTATGTTTGTTGTGCACATGTTGGTAATTAGCATACTAAATGAGTAAGATGTTCACGGACAGCGTGTTGGTTTTCCACCAAAATATCTGATGATTGCTTAACATTTTTGCAGTTACCGTGTGTTTTGGTAACACTTGCTTATTTTTAGGGGAAGATGGTGACGTGTGTGTTTTTTTGGTTTTCATTACAACAAATTCATGATAACGATATTGCCATGAATGAATTTGGCATAGAGGGAGACATTCTATAACCATAATTGCATAAAAGTTCACAAAAAGGACAATTAAAGTTAAGGGCCAATAAAAAGGCAGCCTGATGAGTCGATACACAAAAAATCCACAAGTTCTAATATCTGCCATCACGGCAATATCATATGTTTCGTCAAAAAAACAAAAAACAAAAAAAAAAAAACATCAATACGTCCATCATAAAATAACACAGTCATTAATACTAGTATGTCTGACACCCCTATTCTGAATGCAATCTTGCCAGCAATTATGTTGTCAGCACATACAATGCAATTGGGAAAACAATCCAACACTATTCCTAGGGGACATGATTGGTGCAGTAGGAGTTCTACCTAGCCATTCTAGATAATGGGCCAAGAATTGTGTTGCTTATTTAAATATGTTAGGATCCGCAGGGCTACTGCCTGCCTCATTTTTGCAACGTTTTTAACAACAATAGTAACAATGCCTCTTTCTTTGATACACCACTTTCATAAGGTTCTGTGGTTTGAATTGTGGCACTTAAGACTTCGTCAATTGTAACGAAACAAGGATGAACGAATAAATGACATTATGAAGCTCTTTTTAGACATTCTGAGAGCTAATTCTTATGAGCAAGGGCTTACACAAGGACAATTACAAAGGAGAAAAATATGGAAGTGTTTTGGATATGAAACCAGTTCTCTTTCAACTGCAAGACAATTACAGTATTAACACTTGACTCGCCTGTTCTGTTGATTTAAAATGAAGCATCTTCTTGCTTGATCTAGTGAAATAAAAAAAAAAAGCAGTTGAAGCATTAGCAATCATACTTATTAAACTTTGAGAGTGTCCGCTCAAACTTGATTAACTGACTTCAGAGTCATATGTTTAAGTACTAAGGCTTTTTAAAATAGATTGAAATAAAGAATAATCCATCCATGTGAGGAAGCATTTTTTTTTTTGTTTGCCAGTCTATTATGTGGAAGGAACACAGATAGTGTTTTGGGGCTTTTAGCATAATTAATTTTTATTTTGAGGTGTGCCACTTGTTGAGTGGAAAATGGAAGAGAAGATTAACAAAATGAGTCCATTTATGTGATTTGCTGAGCCAAAAAGCATTGCTTGTGGGGATTCATGTGGCGTTTCCAGTAACCTGTCAATACAACAATAGGTAAAGCAAAGAAATGGGAGAACAATAAAAAAAAAATGGTGAAGGTGAAGACAGAAACATTTCTCTGCTTTTGAATTTATGTTTGTGTTGCTGAATCTGCAAAGAAAACCAAATATAGAGTTGATTTTGGTTCACAGGAGAATTGATGTGACTTAGTGTAAGAAGGAAAAAAAATAGCCTCAATGTTTCAGACAGTAGCCTGTACTCATTTTTCAAAATTTGCAATTCAGGGTTCATGTCTGTGTGGGTGAACAGGTAATGGGGGCGTTTTCTTTCCCAGACAGCTTAGCAGCTTCTATCATGACTGAGTTGCAGTCCATCCTTGTGCAGTCATCTACAAAGAATCTTCTTCAGCATCAAATATGAACAATTTTCTAGTCTGTTTTGCATATTTTATAGAATTGATTCATGTTTTCATCAAGTATTTACAATATTAGATTTTTTATGACTGTGCGTAGTTGAGTTCCTTGTCTCACGCTGCCACAAAAAAGAAAAGAAAATAAATATTTAGCTCTCCTGTTCAATTGGGTTCATTTATAATTTTGCTCAGGCTCAATAGGACAAGGAACTAAAATAGCACTTTTCACTTGACATATTTAGTTTAACTTTGGCGTGGATGCGCTTGAAGTCGTTATCTTCTGTTATATGCAGAGAAGTGGGTTATTAAGATCATTTATGTCATTTGGTGTGACCTGATTTTACTAATAATTTTTCAGGACTGGTTATTTCAGTCTAGCAGCTACTGTGTTTCTCTGATTCGAACGGCACATCAAACCACCCTCACGTCATCAGCTGCAGCTCCTTTGCTCACTGTGAAATCTGGTTTAATGACACTCAAGTTGCCAGCAATAACCAAAACGGAACATTTTTTCTGATGCAGTGCAGCAAAAAAGAGAAAAAACAGACAAGCTGCAAACACGACTGTGTTCAAATTCTTGACCCTGCAAACAGCAGCCAGAACAACCTCGACTCAAGGTCGTCCTCTGTTTGCTTGTCATGAAGCTTTCTGTGATGTTACACAGTCCTGATCAGCAGACCGAGCTTCAGCATTGAACTGCAGATGTTTGCATGATGAATCAGATTGAAATCGTATATGCGCTTGTTTTGTGCGGTGTGACCGCACACGTAAACATACTCTCACATACATCCACGGCTGTGGTGACAAATGCACTAATAGTGAACAGTCAGGCAATCAATGAAATGATGCTTTAATTGGAGTTAGAACAAATGCTAAAGCAGAACAATTCCAAAACCATCCCTCTCCTTCTGTGTTAGCTCAATTAATCCCTGATTGGAGCTAATTGCTTGTGCAAAGTCTATCTGAAACAACAGTGGATATGAAGTAGGCTGAGTGTGCCTGGCTGTGCCTCCTTCGCTCTTTAATGCAGTCTTCCTGCCAGACTAACCAAACATTTGATGACGGAGTGTCTAATTGCCTCCTTTCTGTCTCACTTACTCTCCTTGCCTTTGATTAACAAGCATGGACAGGTGTGAACCATGCTGATGTATGTGGGGGTTCAGATTTACATTCACACACCATGGTTTATACATTAACGCTAGACGTTTCTCAATTACTAATTCACCATTCGCCAGCCCAGTCGTCATACTCGCTGTTCTCCAGCCATTAGAACACTCTGGTCTGGCTTCACTCAGGCTAATAGCAGCTGTTAAGCAGGCTGAAAAAAAAGAACAGTGCTAATGATTTGAATGCATCTGCAAAATCTGAACTCTATAGCACCACATTTAGCAACACTTAATTAATCTTAATGGATTCTGAAATAAGCCAGCCAAACAAATATCTTATCCATAAATTACTTTTCTCTGTTCCGCACCACACATTGCTACAAAGCACTCCCGAGGGATGCTTTAACTCTTGCACATTAATGTATATGTGTGTGATATATTTGTGCAAGCAGAAACACTTACAGTGAACACACACTGTATTACACAACCTCTCCCTTACCAGAAAATAAGTTTTCGCCTCAAGATTAGCTTCTTGAATCAACCTTTTCCTCATTTTTCCCTTTCTCATCATCTTTATTCAGCTCCTACATTTTTTTCTTTTCTTATACTGTAATTCTCGGTCCTGTCTTCTGTGATGCACGGAAACAGAAAGAGTCAGGGAATGCACCGGTGCAAGCTCAGTTATTTGAAGGGATGCCATTTAAATTTAGTGTTAAACTTGAATGAACAATTTCGCTAAATGGTGTGTGTGTGTTTATTTGTTTGCATGTGTGTGTGCGTGTGTGTGTGTGTTACTTGTGTATAGTGCCTGCCACTGCGTTCTTATCACCTCCTCACACACCTGCTTCCGTCGAAGACTGAGCCTTCCCTCCTCTCATGCCTCCTCATCAAAGCCAGATTCAGCCACAGTTGTCGCTTCCCCTTCCCTGTATGTGCTCCCCTCCCCCTGTCTAGCTGGTCTGGCTCTCGTTCAACAGCCACCACTCCCCTTGTGCTGTATCACTGTGTTGTCCAGGCAGTCAGACCTTGCTGGTATCATACCATCCCTGGGAGGAAAATTCATGCGGTTTGGCGGATGTACATACAGGTGCTGTAACTCTTGGAAGGACTATTAAGGATTAGGAAGGATGACAAACTGCTAAAAGCTTAAAGTTAGCGGCATTGGATGGGAACACATCAGATCATATCTTACAAAGTCAGCAGTGATTAATGTGCAATGCCTCCGAATGAATAAACAAAAAACACAACATGTGTGTGTAAATGAGAGAAAGACAGTGAGTGAACCAGTAGCTGGTAAGAGTAGAAGATGGTTCTGTCCATAGCCATTGGCTGACAGCTCAAATGCAGTCCTCTTATGATTGTGATGACAAGGGCAGCATTACATTGAAATTTATTTTCCCCCAAAAAACAACAAAAACAAACATTT
This sequence comes from Selene dorsalis, assembly GCA_900303245.1. Taxonomy (NCBI): domain Eukaryota; kingdom Metazoa; phylum Chordata; class Actinopteri; order Carangiformes; family Carangidae; genus Selene; species Selene dorsalis. The sequence goes on from OMNW01009362.1 coordinate 5,861, forward strand.
TGGACCTTTCTAATTTAAAGCCATCCGTGTAGGAGGCAACAATCTCATTTGGTTTACAGTCCTTCCCATTTGCCCTTTGTTGTAAATAAAACCCCTCACAAACAACAGGACAAGTTACAGGCAATGAACCGTTTAATTAAAACCACAAATCTAAAGCAAAACTACAAAGAGAAGCCAATTATCTGTATGTGTGAATGAAAATAGCATTTATAGTGAACACCATAGCAAGAGCTCTAATAAAGTCTTAATTTGTGCTTTAAATCTCCTTCGATTGGCCAATACTGGTGTTGTTGAATTAAGTTTACAAGGTGACATTGCTATGCTCATTTGCGTCAGATGGGGTTGCAATTAATGATTATTGTCAATGACTGTTAATTAATTTTCAGCCAACAGATTACTTATTCCGTGTACAAAATGTCCACTAATAATGAAAATGTTATCCAAGTTGACATCTTCAATACAATCTGTTGTAAACCAACAAAATACCCCAGTTAGCTGTAACACATAAAAACTAGGAAGGTAAATAGTCAATAATCAGATCAGGTTCATCAACCAATTAACAGTTTCAGATCTAGCGGTAGACGCTAGGCTACCAATATTTTCCCTGTTATATTTCGATGTCTTTATTAGTCACAGCTCTTAGCTCATGTGTCTGGACGCAATGCAAATTCATTGCAGTTTGGTAACATAGCATAATGTAGAAATATTGAATAAATCTCTTTTTAAATGCCGCTCCTCTTTCTTTCTCAGAACTTACAGACCTTCAATCAGCCAACCACTTAACTTCCTCTAATTGCCTTCCTGTCTGCCATTAATGCACACGCAACGTGAACTGTCCTTTAATTCCCTTTCCTTTTCCTTCTCATTCCGTCCTCTCTTACTCTCATGTTTCTTTCCACATTCCTCTTCATATTAGTGGTTAAGGGTGCACATTTTAATTAACTTTGCCAAAAGATGGAATGTCTTTGGATTTCTAATTAACAGACGCCGAGGTTTATTGGAAAAGTAAAATGAGAATCTCTTATTTCTTTGTCTCCCTTGAGGCTAGGATTTTGGGAGCAATTTTGTTATGTCTCATCAAGCATCTAGTGCAGGGTTATCATATTTGAGTGTTCACTGCTTTCGTGATTGGTTTGATAATAATGTGTCTGTTAAAGGATTACTCTTTGCCTGGTGCCTTTTTGTATCTGTTTGTACAGTGGATGTAAAATTGTCCAATTCCTCACCCAACAGGAGCAGCAATTTTCAAGTCATTGATCATCCATGCATGTAATGTAAACAGCCCTACCTACAGTCGTAGGGATTTTATGCCAGCATCCACATGTGTGGTATGTATCCCTCCCTCGCTGCCTGCTCTGTCCTCCCTTGAGAGCTGCAGCATTAATAACCGTAAGTGGATAATGCCCTAGCTTGAATTCCGATCAAGGTTTAATAAGAGCATGATTCAGTCGGCCACTGGCAGCAGGAGGTACTTGTGTGTGTTTGTGTGTGTGTGTTTGTCTGTGTGTGTGGGTGTGTTTGCAGACATTTGTAAACGTACATGCACCTTAACTTACAGTATGAGTGCATTACTGCGGGTGTGTCCAAGCATTTCTGTGGTAATTTTCCAAACATTTTGCCTCATAGTGACACAAATGTGGGACCTAAGTCTGCATCAAGTGACTCTATTATTGTTGGGGTGAGACAGTGGTCAGCACAAATTAGAAAGAGGACATTATTGTGTATTAATAATGTAAGCAGGAGGGTAGAGGTAGTTTATGCACCTGTCTTCTTTCTGTTTACTGCAGGGCCTTGTTCTGAGCCTGTGCTGCTGCATCAGTAGGTGACTGAAATTATTCTGTCATGGATTTTTCTTGCTTCCACACATCGGCTTCATGTTTGCCACTTTAGATTGAGCATATCTGCAACACAGTCGAACGCCATGTACAATCAAGCGCTGCGCAGCTCTGCATATATAGTTTCCAGTGATGCAGCTCAGCCGAGTTAATTGGAGCGTTGCATGGCTTCTATATGGGCATGCCTTCAACAGCCAGTGTTCTAATGCAAACAGACTGGTACGCACTGCAACACTGAATAACATAAAACATTACAGCAAGAAGAACAGGGATGTTAAAATGTACTGCAGCGTCACATGGAGACACGTTAGAATTATTAATGTTATGTAATATTAACTTCACAGTGGAAGGCAGAGGACAATGCAGAGGGAGCGTTATTCATACTGAGAAGATGCGTGTCTTGCTGTTGGAGTTGGAGCCATTAAACATGCTATCTGTTCATTGCCATTAGCTCCAAATGCTCAGAGAGCAAACCTGACATTGACATCTAATCCTCTTACTCTGAAGAGGACTAATGCACGCAGAGGATACAGCACATCCCACAAAACAGATCTAGTTTTTTATGTGCATGCTTTGAACGGTCCAATATCGATGAGAGTCCTGTTTTGGTTGACTCCCCAATCTCTTTTGACTCCCCGTCTTTATTCCTGTCTCCCCCTTCCATCCAACCAGATGGCCTCCCTCTAACAGAGCATTGACACCAGATGTGCAGTTCCAGTGTCGACTCAGAGACCAGCTGGGCTGAGTGTGCCAGTGGTTCTGTTAATGAAAATGGCTCTGCTGTGTGTGTGTGTGTGTGTCTGTCTGTGTCTGTGTGTGGGTTGTTTACTGTGGTTCAGTGGCATGTGACAGTTGGGGAACTCTCTGTGGGTGAGGGTTTCAATAGTGAGCCACAGCAAGTTGCACTGCAGCTCAACTCAGCCATGCAGTGCTCAACAGCACACCCACCAAGGTTGGAACTATACTTCTACTCATCCAGAATAAACACTCTTCTCTCTACATCATATACCCTGTAATCTTGCTATTCTGCATTGTTTCTTTTTTCTATTTAGTTTTTTTTTTAATTCCCTATAACTATTTCACAACCCCCATCTTTGCTCATACATAATAATATATTCTTTCCTCTAACCTATTTAGTAGCAAGGGGATCACTGGGCTTATTACTAATTCATACATACCCCTCAAACGATGAGGTAAGAGTACACACTGGCTAGGGTAGAATATATATCTAGCCGTGGTTGCTTGCAATGAAATATGTTAATTTTTGTAAAATATTGCTCTCATTTTGATTGGTCTGCAGATAGAATGCGAATGTGAGCTTACACTATAATGAACGTTTATCCTGATAAAACCTCAAGCCCCAGCTAATGAAGTTGTTACTTCATGCTGCGCTCTGTAATTTATGAATTTGCTTAGAAACAATTCATTATTACAGATCGTTCTGCTGATCAATTAAATGATAAGGAAACAAAGAAATCCTGTTTGCTTGGTAATAATTGTGACAGCCTCCATAGGCTGAAGACAAATGAGCTAAGTGAAAAATTCCTAGTGGAAAAAAAAGTGTGCTTTTTTTTTTTTTTTTTTTAAATGTAACTCAAAAATGATAGATACGGAAGCCTACACTTCTGTGACAGCCTGGTTATCTGAGCTGATTATGTTTTGCCCCTATCTCCCATGCACAGAGATCATAAGTAGAGGGGGGTGTAGTTTAATACCTACACCAAATGGCTGACGAGGTGGATGAGATTCCTCAAGCTCTTAAGTACACTCTGAAAGAGGATTCTTGCACTTACAGGATAAATCATAGCCTCTTTGAAAGGGAACGTGGAGTCCACTCACCTTTAGACTGTAATATTTTTAAAATTTGTTGTGCCAGCAGTGGTGCTGCAGAGTGACACAGGAGTGAAGGCTCCCATAGGACTCAGTCCATTAAGCCAATGGGGGCAGAGATGTGATTCCAGATATTGGAGACCTTTAAGCTTCACAGTAATCTATCTGCCTGCACCACAGCATATCCATGAATAGTTCTCACCTGACTTTTGCTGATAAAAAAATTCCTATATGACCACGTACACTGTTCTTTTTAAAAGAACTCACCCATCACATTGATTCCTTATCAATTAAATCATGTGATGCAATGTAATATGTCGGCAGCTGCCAGTAACCTTTTTTAATCCTAGTAACATTATGACAAATGTGATACAATTTAAAGTGGCTGCACGGACTCAGTGCATGATAAACATTTTATACAGTAGAGTTGGGCGATTTTGACATTTTCGGATGAAAAAATCACCCCCTGAGAGATCGCTGATAGCCGAGCGGAGTGGGTGAAAATTTTCCAATTGTCGCTCACAGACCTGTCCACACCTCCACCCCCCTCACATGCTCTGGCACGGATCAGCTGAGCCAGAGCACAATGGATGTGGCGCTGCACAGCTGTAGTGTGTGTGTGCATGTGTTTTATAACATCGGCAAGAAAAAAAACATTGTCAATCATCCTCTCAATCGCCGATACACGATCGGATTGCCTATTGTCACAAGCCTAATATAAACGACTATAATTTTCAGGCACTTTTTACTCATAGACAATCTGAGTAAATTTGCTCTTGCAGACAGAAATATTAATTTAGTTTGAACCACCTTTTGTCTGTAGTGTTAAAATTTGTGTGTTGTGGTCTGTGGCTGTTGTCTGAGTCATCAAAAGAGCATATTTAACAATGAGTAGTGGGACAACAACAGGATACAGCCCTGCTAGCAGCACTGTGAAGCTGTTTTTGGCATCAGTGGTGGTTTGAGCTGAATGCTAATTTCAGAATGCTAACATGCTAGCAGTGATAACATGAACATCTTGATGTTTAGCGTGTTTGTTTTCTAACATTTTCAATATGACTTCCAGCCTTAATGACCATATCAACAGGCAGGTAAACATGGAGTTAGGCTTTGGCACAAAATACTACTACTGTAGGTTAGGATTTAGAGAACGCTGTAGTTTTGGTTAAAACCAGTACTCCTTTAAGGTCAGGGGACTTGTGTTTCCATGGTTACAATAACTGAAATGGTAGAAAAGTCAAAGGTTCACGAAACTCAATGATTCATCTTTCAGGGGTCATAAAAATTTTATCAAACACTCTATAGGAATCCAAGGAGCTAGATTGACAGTGACGGGATTAGCAAAATCAGAAGGTGTCGTTCTGTGGGGTCTGTGGAGTGTGTTCAAAATCCATCTAATGTATGTTGTTCCTCTATTTCAGTGCTGGACTGACAATACCATCCCTGAAGTCATTTGTAGCCCAGTAATTTAATGAGTTATTTCTCTATCACTACTGTTAGAGTAGCTCTAAATTGCGTACCGCCCGGAGTGAGAGGATGGAGTCTCTCTCTCACCACCAGCAGGATTTACTCTGAGCAAGTTGCAAGTCTTTCTCTGGGGTAACACACATATAGACTGACAAACACATTCACACCTACAGGCAATTTAGAGTTTCCAATTCACCTAACCTCCATGTCATTGGTCTGCAGTGGGAAACCAGAGGACCCAGAGGAGACCAACACAGAGTACATGCAAACTCAATTCGAGTCCAGGAGCTTCTCGGTGACCTCCTCCGTGTTTGCCACTTAGTGTTTGCTCTGCCCTGTTACTCCTCTTCTTTTCAGCAAAGGATACTTTTTGCACATGGCTCTGGCGTAAATTTCAATATACACACATACATTGGAGGAAAAAAAAGGAGGAAGGGAAATAGCTTATTTATGTGCAGCCGTGAAGTCAGAGCAGTTGGAAGAGAACAGCAGTGATGTGTATGTGTGTGGGCTCAAGACTGAGACTCCGTCTGAAGGATGATTCCTCTGCTGCTGTGTGGATTAGACTATCTACTGAACATGCTTTGAATGCAGCTGTGTTTACTCACATCACTGCTGCCAGGAAAAGTGGAGTTCTGAAATGCACATACATTGACACATGTTAATCTTCACTCCAAAAATGGTAATTATTAATCTCATAAGCACCGTTTAACAATTCATATATTTGAAAAAAAAAAGAAAAAAAAGTTTTATTTTAACATCTCATTCAGATTAACCTCTAACAGAATATTAGGCTATATTCAGGAACCAAATATTATGAAAGCAACATCCAGGTAGACTCCACACATACTGTAAGCCAAGTAATAATTTGCTGTGGGACTGGATGCTCCAGTGGGTGTGTTGTTCCACAGTGTCTCATCAATTACATTCCCTGAGAGAAAACACCCGGCTGTTTTCTGTTTCTTCGGATGCCCGGGTTAATGGTGCTTTTCTCAAATGCTTCCACCAGCCAGTAATTGGAGCAACTTAACAATCATAAGTGTAGGCTTTATAGTGTGGGGAGCACTGGCTTAATGTAGCTTTATTAACTGTAAAAAACAAAAAAGTTAGTTTTTATTAATAAACCCCCTCTCTGTTCCCTTTTTTTTTCATTCTCTCAACTTTTGCCCTCTCAGCCTTTGTACTTCTCTTTGGAAAACACCAGCAACCAACACATTGTTATGAAAAGACAAAAAAAATAGTCACAGTCTGGTCCCTGTCAGTCTGCCTTCAAAGCTTTGGTGCTTTGAAGAGATTAGAAGATTTGATAATTATCTCTGAAAGGAAAACTTGTCTATTTGTTTTGGTCTGTTTAGAACTTCATGCTTTGTAAAAGTCAGTGAAATAAATGTTTGAAATCATGTAGGCATTTTGGCACTCATACACACAAAACGATTTGTCTGAGCTCAGCTTTGGGTTATTCAGTGTCATCCTTTTTCAGAAATCTGAAATGCATTTAAATTTCAGTAGAACCACCTCCTCCCAATTTTGAAGCCACGATTTTGAGTGTGATGAATAATCTATGGGTTTCAAAAGTGAATTGAAAGAAGACAAGCTGTGGAAGCCAACTGGGTATATTTTGCTTGCACTGTCTGTTTGTATGCTGTGGGGGTGTTGGTTGATTTTCCTCATCCAGAAGATTAAGACAGGATTGTCAGTTTCCTTATGCCTCATACCTAGAGAATATGGTTTGGCAGCCATGCCCATGCTTGCATCTGTCAGTCATTTATTGGCTGTCTTACACTCCTGACCTTTCTCCTTACTCCTTCCTGATACGTGACACAGATGTTGTCCTGTCTCTTCCTCTCTTCTTGGTCATCTGACCTCAGACAATTTGGTTTGGCTCATGGCGTTGTATGCAGATCAGACAGTAAAGTCAATGCAGACTGGCTCCAGTTTGTCAGCAGCAGAGAAGTGCAGCAGCACTTCATACTGCAGAGTCAGCCTCTCTCAGCAGTCATTTTTACAATGATTTAAAGCACTGCCCACAGGAGAGAAAAAAAAAACATCTGTGTTGTGGACTGTATTTCATCAGAGGGGAACTCTCTGTATTGAGTGATAGCTTGTCAGTTACAGGTCTGATTGACAGGTTATGAAAGTGTCAACAAATACAATTTGATTTTGATAAAATCAGATAAGACATGGGAGAAGAAAATCAAATGGGTCTTATCCGTCTGTATGTGGAGAAGATCTGAGCCAACTGTACTGGTGCATGTCACACCTAGCTGTCAGTCTTAAACGGATTTTAAAGAGAGAAAGAACACCAGCTAATAAATCAGAGCAAATGTTTGCTCATACAACAGCAAAAGCTCAGATTTGTTTGTTGTTTTCTTTAGTCATATTTAGACACGGGTGCACTGTCTCGTTCAAACAACTTGACAAGTTGATAGGTTTCACCACAATATTGCAAAAAAAAGAAGAAACTGTTAATATGGAAATAGAGTTTATAGTGTAGCAGGATTGCAAACTTCATATCACAGTGCTTGAAAATAAAAAAAAAATACAGTATCTATCCTGTGCATAGCCTCTGCATTGGTGTTTTTCTCAGCCATTGCTATTTTTGTGATAAAAAGGGGAAAAAGTACAAAATACATTTCAGAGATTCGTTGTGTTGTGGGACTGCAGCAGTGTCAGTCATATTCAGTCAAAGGGCCATGTGATGCAACACAAAGACTGTGCTGTTGGAGGCTGCTCTCCAGGACCCACAGATTCACAGCTTATCATGTCTGAAAGGAAGCGTCAGGCCAGTCTGATGCCTTTAGCCCACTTGGCAGCCTGGTGGCTGTTGCTCATCTGTCCCCAAGCCAGTGTGAGCACATCACCGATCTGGACCAGGATTAAAGGACCTAATACTAACAGCTGTGCTGAGATTAGCCATGTCAGTATTTACAGTTATTTTGTCAACCAATGCACCGCACACGCTGCTCAAACAACGAACAGCTACATTTGAATTATTCCTTGAAACTGTTGAAATTTGATTTGTTATTGGACCATGGCTTTAGGTTCATTCTAAAAAGCTCTGCATTTATTTTTGTCTTTAGGACAATGTACTGATGTAGGTGGATGAACAGATCAGTTTGAAAGGCTGGAAGAAGGCAGCTCCTTTGTTTCAAATATACGATAAATGTGGGTAAAAAATAAAGAGGGAGACTGACAGGAGACAAAGAGAGAGATGAGTAACTTAATATATGAATCTCTGCAGCATAAACATGTTGATGGATTGAGCAGTTTTATCTTGTCTGTGTGTGTGTGGGAGAGAAAGAGATGTTATGTGTGATTGTGTTTGCACACGTACAGTACCTCCCTCTGTGTGTGTCAGTGTGTACCTACCTTCTCCAGCAGTTGCATGAATATGCATGCGAATGTTCACACAGGGAACTACGTGCTCTCTCGGTGGAGACTGATCACCCCATGATGGGCGATCACTGGAAGATTAGACTGGGTTTCCATACCCATCTCTCTATGGAAATGTCTAATATAAAAAATTGATGCCATTTTCTGAAGTGGCACCACAGTCTTTCTTCTGATGGATGGTGCATTTTAATCTGCTTAGACGCTTTATGTGATGGAAGCAGAAGAAAGACACTCTGGGAAGGTGCTGGCAGAACAGCAGGTCAGCAACAGCCACCAACAGCTGCTCCATCCCAGTCTCTGTACAGTACATACAGGATCTGTGCTGGGTGGCCTCGGGCTCACCAGGGGAGGTGCATGGATGTGATTAACAGAGATTTGGGGTGAATAAGCATCTAAGCTGCTCAGTGGAGCAGTAATGTTGGGGGCTGGGGTAGAGATGGGAGGGGCTTGGGGGTACTGAGAAATATACCTGCATCTCCACTCTGGTGGAAGGTGATTTAATGGCTTTTAAATGCCTGAGTAGGGCCTGTCCATACATGCATACCAGTTATGCAAGTGTATAACTCACAGATTTTTTAAATCAGTATCTGTGTTCACAAGGGCTTGCTTTGGATTCAGTCCGTATGTCGGTCAAAATTATTGGCAGCTAATAAAGAAATGCAAGCATGTGTGTGGGCGTTTCAGTAAGAGGAGGGGGGTTGCCCTGGATACGTGCATGTGCATATTAATGTTAAGACTGTGATGACAGATGTTGTACATTTCATGTATTGAAATCTGTAACCTGAGGTATTAATATTATAGCACAATAAACACCGTGATCCATACTCAGCTGGTGCCAGCTCCCCCAAAACTGCAAAATTAAGAATTAAAAATAAGAAAATAAACACAGTAGCTTGACAAGTATAGGCTAATTACACCTTATTTTGTGGAGTTCTATTCAAATGATGCATTTTGTTTCAGATGCAGCAGATGTCCATCCTTTCTTTCCTCTGTCATTTGTTAACATAAATGCACCTGGAAATGTGTTTCTTATGGAGCCTATTGCTTCAGTTGGTTATGAACTATTTACAGTAAATCGATGCTTTGTATGATGAATGGTAATGTTATTTTCTGAGCGATTAATCTGTTATGATCAATCGCTGTTACTTTGAACTTTTAGGGGGGGTGAAGATGTGCCAAGAAAGAAATAAAACTTATATACGTGTTTGTTCTTTAGATTTTCCATATTTTTCAATAAAACAATTTAAAGCCTCATGCAATTTTATCCCCTGCATGACACCATTGTTTGGATTTCATACCACCTTCCTTGATACCAGTGTCAGTCAGTCCTCCTAATAGTTGATAGGTGTGTGTGGTTATGTATGGCATCACCCCCAGGTCAGATGAACCTTGTGTACTGCACTCATATTTGATCATGTCAGTTCATTCATTTATTTAAAGATCAAAGGTCAAATCAGTGTAATCAAAGCAACAAAGCACGCCATATATTATCAGTTAATGTGATAGCATGACATTACCATATTAATTAGTTTTCTTTTGTGCCGAATGCCAGCAGTCGTGGTGGGGAGCAGTGCTCTGCTGGATAGCTCCAAGCGTTTATTCAAATGCATTCATACATATCTATATACTATCCAAACATGCGCATACTGTGGCCCATCTGTATGTACCCATGCAAAGAAAGATATAACCAGGATGTTGTGGTAAACACTGCTCAGCACCACTATCTCTGGTGGCCATCATGAGATGTGTTTGATCATGCTGGATGGTGCAGATGCACAGACAGATCAGGCAATCTTTGCTTCCTCTAGCGTCACTTTCTTCCATTAGAATCCACAAGTAATGGAGAAATACAATATAGCATGCTCTAGTCTATATACAGCAACAATTCCCATACATCAGCACTGAAGCAAAAGTGGTTGGTAGCATTATAAGGAAGGGTAGAAAAAACAGTACATATTGCACTGTGCATCCTATGAGGCCTCATTTAGGGGTTTTGTGTTATAGCTAAATGTTCAACGTTGTGATGACGACAATGATGATGATGACTGAAACACAACAGCGTGCATAATTTCAGTTAGAGAAGACGAGTGCGTGTTATAAAGCGCTCTCTCCCTGGGTGACCACTGCTTTAGTGAAACAAGGCGTATAAAAGGCTAGATTCTGATCTCTGACTCATTTTCCAGCTCATGTTGTACATCTCCACAATATTGCTGTAAGGGTCTATGATATCCATCGTCTTTGAGAAAAAAAATGTCCTTCTCTATAGCTTGCTTTCTTCCTCTTTTTTTTTCGCATTACTTCTCATTTTCCTCCAGGAAGAGCTAGAGCACAATCGTGAGTTAAGGTATTGTACAATTGTTTGCATAATGGCACACACGCACATTTGGGATTTACAGGTGTACGTAGATGAGATAGGCTGAGGAGCAGGCAGAAGAAGAAGATTTACGCACGCTAGTCAGGGAGATAGAGGAATGTGTTCTTGTGAAGAAATGCATGGAGACAGGAGTAATTAATTATAGATGTGGAAATGGTCCGAGGGAATGCTGTTACAGTAACTAGAGGCATGGCAAGTGAGAGAGGGAGACGTGGAGAAGAGGGGGAGGGGTGAAACCCTCCTCCTATACCATCCACAACTTCAATTTACATTACATGACAAGGGAATGGAGGTTAATTAAACATGACAATGGTGGGGCGTTTTTATTGTTAACCCTTCATGGTGGTTGACTGTCTCCTAACTCAAAAGGCCAAGGAATGCATAACAAATATTAGTCTACCCCAAAGTGTGAATTCACATTCAAATATCTTGTTGGAACAGAGGTTATGGGTAAAGATATGGGTAACATGGGCCTTGCGGGACAAAATTTGCACAAAAAAAAAAAAAAAAAAAAGTAGCACACACATCTATGTTGGGATAATTCTGAAGCAGACAGCAGCAGAGATAGCGTTCAGCCTGAAATGCTGTCTGTTACTGTAGCTATACTTGTCCTCCCAGTTTATAGAAACTAAATTGCATCTAAAAGTCAGCTAAATTTTGTGTTGCCACAGGCGTGCTCACATTTCACCGTGCATCTATTTCCAACCTTCATATTGACGCTAATTGGACGCGACACTAATGATGCCAAAAAAGCAAAGCAAAGCCGTGCTAGGTTTTTCTAGCTGCCTGCTTTTACAAATTTGGAGAGTGCTGAGTTCAGTTACCGTGGCCCTTCTGATCTCACGCTGCCTTTGAGATTAGATTTTGTTGAGTTTCAAAAATGGAAATGAACTTGGGTCATATTTGGTCCCTGTCTGTGCCGTACCCGTCCCTGATGAAACCATGGGGAAAAGTTTCCTTTTTTTTACTCTTTAACAGTGAACAGTTACACATGCAACCAATGAGTTATAGTAAGACTTAGAAATCACTGCAAAGATTCAATTTATTCCTCATTCCAACACAAGTTTTCACTTTGTGTCCTTTTTTACGTTAGTTAATTGTCTGGAGATGATGCCCTAAATAAATTCCAGTACTTGAAATATATTTTCCATTTGCTATGTTTGTTCTGTGAAAGTGCCTTAAATGAACTCTTTTTTGTGTCCTGCTGTTGAGAAGGCAGAATTATAATAGGTAATATACATCTGTGCAGAGCTTGTGGCCTCGGGGGACATTGTGTAAACGCTCTTCATCTCCCCGCAGATTGTAGTCTTGACTGATTGCTGATGACTTTTTTGGGGCAGAGACATGTTAAGTTGTTTATTTATTCAAAAAAAAATCCCCAATGCAAATAGCCCTCTCCACCAGATTTCCCCTCCCCCTGGTTGTGTGTCGGCATTTCTGTCTCGGTGTCTGTTTCTGTCTGTTGGATAGGGATGATCACGCTGTGGTCATCAGCAAAGTTTGTGATATAAGAAGTGGACAGCTGTTTTTTTGTTTGTTTTGCTTATTTATGCATGTGTGTGGGTTTGTGTTTGCGGGAATGTGTCAGTGTGCGTTTTATGCATGTGACAGATATGGGACATCTGTGACTGCCGTCGAGAAAGTGACACACCCCTACAGGCCTGCGTGTTCAAAAAGAATCTTCAGCAAACTCCAAGCCACAATTTAGCAGACCACTGTCATAAGAAATCACATACTGTAGCTGCTGTAATGCATTTTTTGACACTGGATCATGAGACCTTCCCTATACTATTATGGTTATACTAGCATCACAGTTTCTGACAGTAGACTTAAAGTATACATAGAAAAAAAAGACTTGCTACTCCTATAAAAGAAAGCCAGCTGATTGGATTGTAAACCTAATGTTTGGCAGGTTTGTCTACACGCAGCACATCACTTCATCATTGCATCTGTGATTCTCGAATGGAGATACAGCCATCTGTTGCACCCAACGAGTGGCAAGGTGCTAGTGTCTTCATCTTTCAGCTGTACTCATAAACAATTCTGTTTCTTTTTTGCCTCTGCAGTGCTTCCCCTACTTTCGGGTGGGGCTCAAAGATGTGAGGTTAGGCAGTGTATTTCCCTGCAGAACACCAGCCAGCTTGCACGGTCATACACACATGCAAACAAGCAGATCTCGACAAAATAAACAAAATGCTGCATAAGTTAATTAGGTTGTAATTTTGTCACCCATCACCATCTGTCTGTCACACCTTATTTATTTACCATTTTGTATTATGAAGTGAATTAATGTCGTTTTCAATTGATTAATGCCCTGAACCAACTCAATTAGTGCTAAATTAATAGGTCAACAATGATTAGAAAGTGCAACTCCTAATTTGCTTCTGATTAAGTATCTCGCTGTCTCTCCTGGTTCTTTTACAGATGCATGAATAAACACGCATACGATGTCCAAACCATGAAAGACCATATTTTGTGCCATTACGTTTTGTATGTTGAGATATTCCGTAGAATAAATGAGAACTTGGGTTTAATGGTAGCAATAGAGGACAAGTCAGAGGATCACCAAAGTTATTAGGGTTTATCCTCTTTTCACCATCTATATACAGTAGCCTATAACATCAGTTGATCGAGAATTGCAGTCTGGACTAGCCTCTAACATTAGAGAAACAGACAGATGGTGAGGGTGACAGGTAGCTCCTCCAATGAGATTCAGTGCAATAGAAGCCTACATTTGCCACCTGAGGTCATCAGAGAAATAAATAATTGGATTAATTAATAATAGGGAGACTACTTCGAGCAAATAATTCAAGCCATTTTACAGAAATATCATACTAGCATGCAATTTTCTGTCAACATCCTAGTACGTTAACAACTGATGTTAACATCCTAGCATTAAGCTAATACATTTAGCACATTAGCATACTGCCCAACATGACTGTCCCTGTGATAGATACAACACAAACATATCACAAATCATAGTTACTTTATATTATTGACACACAACCACACTGACTTACATGCTGTGGACAGACACTGTGTAGTGAGTGTATGCAAATGGAATTCACAGAGCATTAATTGTGAGATACTAGACGCAGTGACCAATAAAAATCACAGACCGAACAGGGATGAACAGGCTACTCCAAAAACCAAATGGAGATGATGTTTGGCTTTGTGAGATGAGCAACATGCATCAAGACCTTGAGTGGGATCTTCAGGGGTGAGGAATTGTGAAATGAAACCCGGTTATGCATTGCTGCTGTTGCTGAAGAGGGTCTCAAGAAATCACGATGCTAAGATAGAATATATGAAAATGTACAACAACCACACAGCCCCCCCTTCTCCTGTTAATCTTATAATGAGTCCCTGAATAGTTATTTGTATTCAGATACTTTCACCTTGTCACATATTTTACCACCCATTGTGTCATGAAATGAAGCCCATTTACAAATCATTCTCCCTCTGATTTGTTAAATGAAACTGGTGAACAAGCGAGTCCTCTGAATGCCTTGTTTGAATAATTGAGCAGTACTCAATCAGACAACATTAGGCAGTGGTAGCAGCACCGCCATCTGAAATAATTACCACATGACAGCAGACTACACATGGGTGCTGCCTCCACAGGGGCTCCACATTTGAGACCAGTAGATTAGAACAACACCACCCCCACACAGTGTCCCGCATTTCCTCATAAACACCACCTAAAGAAACCCGCAAGGCCTTCACGGTGAGAACAGGAGAGGAAGGGGGACACAACACTGGAGTTGGGCATGTGGGATAACTGTCATATACTGTCAATGCTGAATAAATCACAGCCACAGTACCAACAGTATTCATGCATTTGTGCAAAGATCTCACCCCCCTTTAGCCTTTCAAATTTTCAGAATCCTATTACCAACTGATTGTATATGCGATGTTAAGTTCTTCACTTCCCATTCAATCAGACACAATTTATTATGTACACCATAAATCATAAATACACATCCCCATACATTTAATTTTGGGATAGCAAATTGGAAATTTGTCAGAAATTGAAAATGAAATCAAAACATGTGGCAAAAGAAATTTGTGGCATTTAACTGATGTAGATTTAACAATGGTTGAGATCGCGGTCGTTTTTGTGTTTTTAGAAAGCAGTTACCCACACAGTGATGGTATGCAAACTTTACCGTTCAGTTTCACCATCAGCAGCATTAAATGAGGCAATGTTTTTCTCTTTTTCACTTTTCCTATAATTGGGTTTTCACTTCATGGCTTGAATTATCCAGTTACTCCTGATTTTCCTGTGTGGCTGGGTTTCACAGTCTCCTGAGACAGGCTTTGATGTTAGGGGAGTATCTTTAATGTGACAACACAGGAACAGGAAGGTAGTTGTGTTACTGGATGAGTGGAGTGTTGGCTTCGCTGGGACGGGTCACTAAGCGTATAGTACCATGTGACAGCCAGCCAGGCATATGTCTGTGCCAAAATAGTGTCTGCAACTGAGACTCATTTACTCCGGCACAGACTGGATGTGATTGACAGCTGGGCCAAAGGGCCTTTGGCTCCTTCCTGATTTTCTTTTTCACTAGGTGTCCTCTGGGACTTGGAATTCATGCTACACTATATCAGCAGAACAGCTTATGGCTGTAATGAGAATAAAAAGCAAACGGAGCACCAAGCTGGTGTATTTCAGTTTTCTTTGTCTACTCAGTTTTACAAACTACTGTTATAGTTTCAGTATTGTACCATGTGCTTCGTTTACATTTCACATTTTTATGAGCTCTTAAAATAAATAAATTGGTTGAAAGAAAAAAGGACATGGATTTTGATTTAACTAATGTTACACATTTACAGAAAGACTGAATTATTATCATAAAATTAGCTCTAGATTTTCATTAATTAGTCATTCGTTAGACATGTGAGATCAGAAGTGACACTCAGCGGCTAATTTTTATTCACACTTGGAAAAAAAAAGTCTTAATTGATTCTTTTGATCTTTTCGTTTTATTTTCATGTATTTTCATGGCTGTTGTCACACAATCCACTTTATTATTTCAAACTTAGCCTAGAGTAAAGATTTTCCACAAAAACAGCACGTCATAAGCTATTAATGCAAAGAGGACACAACTCATCGCAGGATCCAAATCATGATCTCTATTTTTAAACATTATTCCAGTGATGGCTCGAGAGTACAATCACTCCTGTAGCTACTTGAAGAGCAGCACAGAGTAGCTTTCGAATTGATATTTGGGATAACAGTTGTGACAGAATTAGGGAGTTTTGAAGATATAACCTTTTAACTTAGCCGCAGCTAGCTCATATGTCTGTTCAAAATGCATGAGTATGGCTTTTACATGGATTGCTTGAAAATTCTTGATGTTATCACTCCTTTGAACACACCAGTACAGACTGCCCTGCCATGGGGAAATTAAAGCATCTGTCCAACAGTGGAAGAAAACAGAAAATAAACTTGCTTATAAATGAAATTCTAATTACCTGAGAATGTGTATGTTCGCTATGAAAATAAGTAATTGTGGCATATTTCACCCAGTGCATTTCAAACAGCTTCTTTATTCTGGGCTATTTTTATTAGTGGCTGTCGTCCCCTGTATCTCTATAGTATTTGCTCATTTCAAGTATGGAGGACTCTCAGTATATATTCTTTATTTTCAAAAGTGACAGGATAACACCCAAAGAGTAGTGTTGCAACTGTTGATGTGAGATATTTTGAAACCAATTTACCCCTGCTGCTGATTGAGGCCTTGCACATCTTCCTTTGTCATTTAATACTATTTCACAAAGGATTGTCTGGTTCAGTTGATACCACACTAGCCATTGCTGCTTTCTCATACCTAAACCAAGGTCTGATCCTGCGTCTGCTAAAAAGTTCAGGCCCGCCACTGAACTGGCATTTTTTTTTCATCTAAGCTTTCAGCCAAACTGATGTTTTATTAGTCGAAGAAATGGCTCTGGAAACTTCACAATACGTTGACCTGTATCACCCTTGCATTTGCAGAAGTCACGGAGACGGCAGTGCAGCCTTTGATGCTGTAGAGTCGACCACAGCACACCCAGTTTTATGAGTTTTGAAGGAAAGACAGTGATGGCTCGGGCTGATTAAATAGTCATTGGTTGTGATCTTTCCTTTGCAAGGACATGTTTTCAGCCATCAAAACCAACTTACCTTCACCGGCCGACATGAAAATAACCAGTATCCATAACCATAAAATCAATTTTTTATTTTAAGCAAGAATTTGTATTCTAATGGTGAATCTCATTCTGATATTCATACAGCGTCTGTACTGTCTGTCTTACATTGCATTGAATTTATTAAGTGCTATTGCAGAAATGTCTGTGACTGTTCAAGTTTGTCAGAGGACAAATTCAAATGGTGGCTGTTTGTCACTTTATGTCAGCTCTCTGATAGCCTTGGCTCCAGCCCCCCTCACAGCCCAACCCCCTGCCGTGACCCTGAGAGGATGAGCGGTATAGCTAATGGATGGATGCATGGATGAATTTGAATGTCTTGGTGAATTCCCTGTAGCACAAATTCCAATGCGTCTAACTTTACTGCAATGATCTCATTCATACTCCCTGGGGGATGACCCCCCCAGTCATGCACTGTGTGTCAGATACCACCAGTGTGTTTTGGAGTGATGTATAGTATCAGCGGGATATTTGTTTTATCCAAAGCGTTTACACTGTTGGATACAGCCTGAAGGAAGTCTGTAGTCGGGCTTTACAGATTTATGGAATTTTTAATGGGAGATCTTTTACTTATTGTTCTTAACCTCCCTATCTGTGTTGCTTCTGCAGTTTAACTCACCTTTTATGTTTCTTTCTTGTCTTCTAGGTGTCTTTCTCCTGCACATTGTACTGTTAATCCTACCTGGTTTTACACCCTCTAACGTTTATCTACTGAGATCAAAGGAAAACCTGTACCTATACCGTCAGGGGCAAAACTGTATTATTGAAGATGGATAGGTTGCTGAGAGTCCTGTCAGGCAGTCTACTTCAAGAATTATTTTTCAGACTCTTACATTAGACAAAAGTGGTCGAGGTTATGGTTAGCCCACGTCGGCCCAGCCGTGGAACTTTCCGGTTGAAATAATGGAGCTGAAACTAATCAAAACTAAAGGAGAATCTTAATAATCAACTGAATGAGAAAACTGGTACAGTTACAGACTAACAGCCCCTACCCCCCTCTCTTTTTTTTCCCTATAGTGTTACGCGATGACTTCAGACAGAACCCACAGGACGTGGTGGTGGCAGTTGGGGAGACTGCCAGTCTCGAGTGTCAGCCTCCACGTGGGCACCCTGAACCCACCACATTCTGGAGGAAAGATTTGGGGACTCTTAACCTCAAAGATGACAGGATCACGGTGGGTTACTCTCCTAGCGGCCACTCCACTGCCTTTGCCATGACCCTTACACTCAATCACATGCTAAGTGATTCATTTCTACAATGTAAAAACCTTCTAATTGAGCTGGTTGGCTCTAATTACATGCATATGATGTCAGGTACGTGGAGGAAAGCTGACCATCTCGAATACCAAGAAGAGCGATGCAGGGATTTATGTGTGTGTGGCAGCCAACATGGTCGGGGAGAGAGAGAGTGAAAAAGCTCAGTTCTCAGTGTTTGGTAAGAAGACATGAACTCTTTGCCTGTGTCAGAAACTAATAGGGCATGACTTTTTCATAGTTATTTACTGCCCACTAACACATTCTGCACATTTACCGCTCTGTCGAAAGTATATTTAGCACCCATCTTATGTATTCTTCCCACATCCAGAAAAGCCAGTGTTTGTGCAGCGGCCTGTGAACCAGGTGGTCTTAGTTGATGAGAGCGTGGAGTTCAGGTGTCAGGTCCATGGTGACCCCCCGCCTACAGTGCGCTGGAAGAAGGAGGATGTGGAGATTCCCCGTGGCAGGTGAGGAATGTTTGTCAATGTGTGCAGTGCCTATATCTGTGTATGTGTTTGTCTCCATATGTGCTTATTAATACAGTGAAAGCGAAAGTGGATAAATGGTGAGGGAGAGCTAGCAAAGCACGAGGGCACTAGTGGATCCAGAGATATGTTTAATATAGGCACTCCAATACATCAGCCCTGCAGGGAGCAGGAACTGTATGATGTCTGAGGATGAAGTGTCCAGTTAGTTGGCAGGGTGATGATTTGGTTCTGTGGTCTTTTCTGAAGCCAGTTTATAGCCCTGTGTGTACCCTTACCATAGACATGTGATAATTGCTTTCTAACCCCATTAGAACACTTTGTTTTAAATCATTATCAGTCAACCATGTGGGTTTTTACAGTCTTAATAGTTATGGCTCAGCAGGTGAGACTTTTAACTACCGCATGACCCATTATGCATGAATGGCCATCAGTTCAAACCTTTTCATTCAGTGCTTTTGTTTAGGTTTTGAATAGAAATTTCTTTTTGATATCTAAAGATTAAATGACAAACTATGTTTATCGTCAGTGCATAACTTGTGTTAACTCATAATCCCCAACATTTTTAAATGCTCTTGCTGCTATATTCAGCAGAGATTTAGATTGGTGTAAAAATTAATATAAAATGAAATAAAGCGTTATTATAAACTTTAGTGCACTCTCTGTTTAACACATCATAGGAGATGACATATCCTTGTGGGTTTATGTGTAAATGTTTAAAATACACATGGGTTCCTAACTGAAGAACTTAGTCAGGATGCATAACTCGATGTGTTAATGAGTGTTAAATCAGACTTTAAGACTAATTATTTACCATATTACATATTGATGTTCTTGGAAATTGTTTTAATTATCACTGAAACAGGAATTGCTATCAGGTAAACCAAATACATCAAGTGTGTCAACTGAACAGAGAAGCTGTGATGCTGGTGAGTCATCTCTCTCACATTAGTCTTCGGCTGTGAAAAGCGAAGCTGAAAAATGTCGCCTCAAAATGAGACACATTTATTTATGCTACTACGAGTTTAACAAACACCTGTGACAAGCCATTACTGCTCTAAGGAGGGAGTACAGCTCCTTCTCAGATGTGTCAACTTTGTAGGATAAATTGCGATGTAGATTATAGTGACTGTCTGTGTCTGTCTGTCTGTCTGTCTGTCTCTCTGTCTCTCTACCTGTCTGGTGCCCTCTACCTCAGTGCCCCTTGACTCCAGAAACATGTCCTACTTTTTAGACCTGCCTCGCCTCACTTCCCTCTTTCCACTTCTTTCATTCTTTTCCTAAACCCGTCAGTCTCCTGGGAAGACTGTATCTGGGTCAGAGATGTGCTGTGAATGGAGTCCGCACCAGACTCCGGACAGACCCCACAACCCCCGTCGATATTCTGCCCACACCCTTTGGAACATCTATTTCAAATGTGACTTTTTCTCACCCCTTGTGCCATTTCTCTGCCTGACTTGTCTTCCATCTCTGAATCAGTATGGCTGGCTAGACAATTTCACAGGATCTCTCATACCAAAAGGGACCCAAGAGAGGGAGAGCCTGACTCCTTGCTCCTCCTATGCTCATACTGTTTGTAGCCCCTCTGAGGCACTTATCTAAACTCTGGTAGCTGAGATGTTCCTCTCAATATAACTGCACCACTGCTGCATTACAGTACGCTGCACTGGTGGATACACACTGATGCATGGAACATCTCTATGAATAAGTCATTTCTTACTGCTTGGCTCATTCATCAAATTCAGTTTGTCAGACTGTGCCACTCCCTTACTCTCAGAGTGTTTGTCCACCCCCCCACCGGCCCACCCTGTCTCCATCTACTCTTCTTTTTGCTTGCTCGTATACACACGCACGTTGAAACACATTCGCATTCACACAAGCACATATAGCATTGCATAGTGCACAGCCCGCACCACAGTGGGTGGCTCGTCTTTATAAATATTGAAATAGTGGAACAGTCAGGGTTCCAGCTGAAAGCACCTTTCATTTTGCCATGCCTTCATCTCAGCATAATTGCTCCCCTTTTTCTGCCTCCGTAGCACAGTGTGTACAGCAGAGAGTCTTAATTGCCTTAGAAAGTCTGTCTTCATTCTATCAAAAATGACACAACCTTTATAAAAGCACAGAAAAAAAAACACATCACACGAGTTTACACACCCTTGATTTAATTCCAGTGTTTGTTATAGGCATTTCCTTGATCAAAATGTATATATTAAAAAAAATGTTTATCCAATGTGAATTTTAATCCACACATAATTGTTTTGAATCCTCTAGTTTTGCTTGGCTTAATGTCATTCCACTTCCCTGATGTTGCCAGGTATGACATCAGATATGAAAAAGAGGACTTCCTCCTGAGGATTAAAAAAGCATCCGTCAGTGATCAGGGAACCTTCACGTGTCTGGCGGAGAACCGTGTGGGTAAAGTGGAGGCCTCTGCCTACCTGACTATCAGAGGTGGGTAACTGTTCGTGGATTCACTTGTGGTAAAGCTCATAACCCATCCCTGATATTTTTTTGTATCTCCCAAAGCAGGCCGCAGGACAATCAGTCCTTTATTGCCCACTTTACGAGTGTTATTGCCCCCCTGCTGAAAGGCTGGGCCTGGCTTCAGCTTTTCTTTCATATATAACGGGCTGATGTAGTTGATTGCCCTAGATCTCCAGCAAGGCCCCAGATATGAACAATCTAACCAGCTTTAAGTGAACTGTTATGGCCTCTCCTGGGGGTCTTATTCTCCCTCCAGCCCACTAACTTCATATTTACACCATATCAATGGGAGGAAGCTTTTTCATATCAAAGCTTCATATAAAAATCAAATAAATGATCCTCTCTGCCTTCTGCTCTGTATGTTTTCATCATAACCGTCATATAAAACATTTTCATATAACTTAAGTAACACTTGGAACCAACCAGTAACTCATTCCTAACACATGAATAAATGTTTCATACATCACCATGCATACCGTACATCTTAGATCTCATGACATTAACTGTTCACTCCGTCTTTATTATGATGAAATTGTTATACTTGTCCCTATTGTTTATGCATGAGCTATCTTATATGTTGAAAAAAAAAAACCCATAAGATTTGTGTTGGAGTCAAAGCACATTTTGAGTTATAGCCAGAGCTGTTATTGTGTGTAGGTAAAATATTCTAACAATTGTATAGTGCTAACACAGATGGCCATTAACACCGAACAGTATTTCAGGAGATTTATAAATGATAAAGGCTATGTCCACACTACTACCTTTTATTTTTAAAACACATCACTGTTTCTACATTTACACCTACATTTGCACCACCACGACTCCGGAGTTTTTAAATGCCCAAAACTAAGACTTTGGAAAAGCTGCTGGCCCCATTTTAGTTTGAAAACTCCAGACTCATGTTGGAGCCTGGACTGGTAAAAGCTATGGAGAGCTATGGGAACGATGGTGTAAACACCCCTGTTCTCTCTCCGATTCTTGTCAAAACAGCCTCAGTTACCAGTAGTGAATGAAATACAGACAGCAAAGTTCAAGCATTACTGACCTTGTTGTCTTTGCTAGCATCTGTTGTGCTGTTCACAGTAACTAATTAACTGCAGTCTGCTTCCTGCTTACAGTGGCGTACATGCCCAGTGTACATGATTGGTGATTTATGTGTGTGGTTTCAGGTGTGCTAGTAAGGACAGTCAGCCTGGATGGAGATTGTTTTCAGAGTCTTATAATGAAAGTGTAGCAGTGTGGATGTAGCCAAAGGAAAGAAATTGGCCTTAACCAAAATATATCATATTACGTTAGTGTTGTTTTGATGTGTTGAGACAGGACATGTGACACCCAATGGTCAGCCAGGTGTGAGGTACATGATATACAAACAGATCTGTGTGAATGTGTTGTTTATATGACATGAGTTAAGTGTTACTCCTGATGAAGCCCTTCCGTGGCTTTTGGCATCGTTTCCCTCCTCCCTACTGTTGCCAAGGTGCCATGTCCTTGTGGCCCATGAACTCACCTCCTTCGGTGACTTGAGCATTTACCCCCCTCCTCCTTGAAACTTCATGGATGGAAACCCAACTCCATCTCATTCATTTCTGATTTTCATTCTTTTCTTTTTCTGTCCCTCTATTCTACTCCTCTGCTCTCCTTCTCTCTGTGTCGTGTGTTAATCTCACCCACACCATTGTTGTGTCACCAGCTCGCCCCGTTGGTAAGTAAGAGCTGATCCCATTGTGCATGCGTTGACTCTCTTTCTGTTTAAGATCACACATACAGTATGCATGTACTGTTGTGGCATTCCACAAACACATTCATCAAACTAATATTGGACATGCATATCTACAATGTTACGATCGATCAACCCTTGACTTCCCCTGGCAGTCTTTTGTAGCAGCAGTGAATTTACCACCTCACTTTTTTTCATTTCCAAATGGGGGTCCAAATATGGATGATACGCCTTAGAGGAAAAACTTGAATTGAGGACATCAAGGCACCCTGCTAATTAGCTAGTATCATTCATTCTGATGTTGTGGCAGCTGAATGAATGGCTTGTGTGACTGGCATAATCAAGAAATAGCTCTAAAACTGACTAAAACCTAATGCATGAATCTTTTAGCTTGCAGCTGGACCTTCATGTCCAGAGTGTTTTTTTAAAGCAGTCCTGCTATAAAACACACTTAGAGCTCTGTGCCAATGTGTCGTTATTGTGTTATTGTTTATTTTGCCTTAAACCTCAGAGGCGCCCCAGTTTGTGGTGCGACCCCGTGACCAGATTGTGGCTCAAGGACGAACAGCTACCTTTCCCTGCGAGACCAGGGGGAAACCTCAGCCCACTGTCTTCTGGCAACGAGAGGGCAGCCAGGTGAGGATACTGATTCAGGCAAATATACTTGTGTATGTGTGTCTATGAGGATGTGTGCATGCTTAGGAATATAATTATTTCTCCCTATACAGATGTGAATTCAGCAAGCACATCAAAAGCAAAATATGTAAAATAGAATAATGGCCAAGGAGCTGACTAAAAGGATCAAAGCAGGGGGGCACAGAATATAGTTCTGTCCCACGTATAGATGAAGTGATCATTCATCATCAATCGACGCCAGTCTGACCAGCCAAATCACTTAGCAAGAAACAATGTCATGTGCTGCATTAGAGTCATTAGACATAATGAAAGCAGGCTAATGTCCTTTGCTGCCCATCAGCTTGTCTGCTTGGGGTGCAGAAATGAGAGAGAACGCTGATGCCTCAATTTCATGACCATGACTGCAGGTTATCACAGCACAGATTATCACTCTGGGGGTAAACTGCCATTCAGGCTTAGTAGGAAAGAGACATTGACCCACTTTTCTAACTGAATTGCACATAATTGTCAGAATATGTGAGCATGTTGAAGGCATGTCTTGACCACAATGGTGTGTTTTTGGTTTTATATTGGCCAAAGATGTAACATTAAAATACAATTGACTCAGTTTCCCTTCATAAAGGTAATCTATATATCAATCAACATTTCATTTGGTAGGGTAATTTGTTGGAACGCATTAACACATTGGAGAGGACAGCCATAAATTTCTCACATTCATAAGGGAAATATGCATGTTAATAAAAATGAAAAGATAAAAGTAACCAGTCTCTGAAGTCAAGATTCCAAATTCAATCCCATATCACTCAACAGCACTTTCCACTTTTACCCTCTGTAGGATCTTCTGTTTCCCAACCAGCCAATACAGGGTGATAGCCGAGTGTCTGTGTCTGTGAACGGAGAGTTGACGATTTCATCTGTGCAACGCTCTGACGCAGGATATTATATCTGCCAGGCTCTCACTGTAGCAGGCAGCATCATGGCCAAGGCACAGCTTGAAGTAGCAGACGGTAAGGCTAGACAAACACACACTTCAAAAAAACATGAAATCAATAATGTGAGATATTAAAATATAAAAACTACCTTTTTTAGATGAGTTCATATAACAGCGTCGGTATTACTTTAGCACAGTTATGTGCAAACATTTTATACTTACATTCTATTGTTACACCCTGTTAGGTACATTGTACATCAGGGAGGTTCATGCACATTATTAGTGAACACTCAAAACAATATTGCATGATTGCAGTAGATACGTATGTAATCCTGCCAGAATGAAGGTGGATTTCTCTAAATAGGTAAAAATGACAGACACCACAGCTTTTTTGATACAAGTACAAACTTTGGTTTGCAACAGACTTGATTTGTAGATGATACTAAAAAGTTATATTGGGGGAATCTTTACAGCAGCCTTCTTTGCATTTTTCAGTTAACATTCAGATACGTTTGAACCATAAAACATATTTCACTTAGCTGCACATTGTTTGGGCAATGTTCAAACTGTGTCAGCAAAGACGTGCATTACATTTTAAAAGCCCTGTCAATGGCGTTCTGTATTTGATGTTGGTGCATTTTTTTTACGTTGTGTTTTTTTCATATTGGGTTTTAGAATCATTTAAAAAAAACACACAGGCATAAGCTTGTTGCATTATCCAGACTGAATAAAACGTCGAATACCAGTATATCACAGGTTATTTATCTGCCCACACGTTTAAAGCTGAAGATGCATCTGTATGGTCTAAAAGCCAGTCACCCACAGCCATCCTTTTTCATTATCACCTCACTGTGGTAAATGTGAACGGTCTGAAAAGACTGAAACTGTATAGAATAAAGCTGTCTTCTTGATGGAGAGACACTTTGCACTTTTTTTTTTTTGACAAAGCTTTAATGTCAGCATTAAGTGCTGAGCCACTGCCAGCTGGGAGCTGTTTACGCACTTCTTTCCATTTGTTTCTTGGCTTTTTTCTCCCACACATTATTAAATTAACATCTGTTGAAGTGTTTTTTTGGAGAGGAAATGACTTCTGTTCTGTCACTCAGGGGAGATGGATCAATATCCAAATGTTTGGTGTAGAGCGCAGGGGATGGGGGAATGCCTGTGATTGATGGCTATAAACAAAGATGAATAGGGGTTTTGTAGTGGAAGTTTGGATGCTTGTAGCATTAGTTAAGAATAGAACATCACTTCACATCGGGGTGACAGGATGAAAACCTTCGAGGGTGCAGATATTGACTGTACTCCACTCTGGTGATTGCCATTGGGTGTGTGAGAAACAAGTTTATTAATCATGCAATTAGACTTCAAGCAATGGCACTTTATCAACTGAAAGACAGGCCCTGATGAAAATCAAGTTTCAACCCAGATGGCGTCCGTATGATGTGTTTTTATATATATTTCAAGACATATCATGAGAAAAATTAGCAGTCAATACCATGACTTTGTATTTCCACCTGCAGAGAGTCCAATAAAAACTGATCAAATCCGACAGGATTTCATATGTCATATAACCTAAGAAACCAATCCCGTCAGGTGGGGGACGAGGTGAAATAACCCCAAACCCTTGGCAGTAAAGAGAAAGAGATTGCATTAGGAGAACCACCTCTCACTGTATCAACCACTTCTACTTGCAAGCTAAAAAAACAAGATAAACAAGTGGAAGATGCTTACTCTCTGTGATGTTTCCTCATCTTGATGGGAGTGTGGATGTGCTTCCAGTGCCAGCTTTTGATTTATTTCTCTTTTTATGTGGGAAAATCATGTTAAACAAAATGTTAATCACAGCTGAATTTATTTTTTACCCAGTTTAAAACATGTCTTGACAGGAATTTGAAGATGAAAGATTAATCCTTGTGCAGGTCTAACCAGGAGTTGTGCACTCCAAATGGTCTAGCACATGAGCTGAGAAAAGTTGTGTGTGAGGATTCAAACAAAGTCGTTGTTTTCAGCCATTTGTTGCTGAAAGTTGTCTGGAGATTTCTGAAGTATACTTGCAGACGGATGAGATACCGCTGAAGTGGTCTGACAATTTTCTGTGGATGTGAAACTGGGTCACTGTTTGAATCCATTGTAACTGCAGTGAATCCAAGATGACCACTACCGCTGCTCTCCAAGCTGCACATATTTCAAAGCCTTATTTCAAGCCCGTAGGGGGTGAGTTTTTGATACTAGATAGATTTTGGGTGAGCTTGAACCTGTCTGACCTATTCCTGCAGACACTGAGGATACCTAGAGGCTAATGGTGACTGCTGCTGTGATGCTTGATCAAAGAGTACCAACCACAACCCTGACAGTTACCTCTCAACTCTAGCTTTGAGCAACGTACCGTTGCTGGTATTTGCAGAAATTGGTGCTCTTTCTATGTTAACTCATTTAATTAATATCTTAAAATAACTATTCACTCGGTAGCATGCATTCGACTAGTAGCTGGATCTCTTTACCTGAAAATCTGTAAAATAGTGCAGTTAATTTTGCAGCCTGGGTAGGTATAGGTCATGAGAAGTGGCAAACAATCTCCAAAACAACATTTTATTATTGCCTTTGTCACTAAAGCTGGAGAGCATGATTGCATTTTTTTTACCAGACTTCCACTAAATCAGGAACAGCAATATAGTGTTGGTGTTTGCTCTCCTGTCAGTTGGGAGAATGATTGCTTGCTGTGCAGTAGATGTTTTCCTGAAAATGCTATACCACAGTGTCTATAATAAGTATGGGGAACCTACCTTATATTAAATGGCAAGCCATTTCTACCAGTCAGCTTTCATTAGATGCTTCTCAACGGCATAATGTGCAGCAAAGAATGTTTATACCGCCACATAAATGCAAACATTTCTCTTTCTATAAAAATGGAGGGTGACATTTGGCCCTCCTCACTGTACTCTTTGCTTCACCAAGTTGTACCTGATTTTGCTCCCATTCTGCCAGAGTTGCTGTGTTCCTCGTTGTGCTGAAAGAGGTGTGATGGTAGATAAGGCAGGAGGAACTTGCTGTAAACACTTGTGCGAATGGGGACAGACCTGATAACAGTGGAGAGCAGCAGTGAGGAAATTGAAAGCGGGGGGGTAGGTACAAGGCCTAGAGAGATTCAGCACTCGAGAAATTACTATTGCAGAGTGCAGAGGCTGTTTTCTGGGCGATATAATGTGCTTTAAAAAGCTTTAAAAGAGATGTATTGTTGTCCTGGTTGGCATGCTAATTCAGAGTTTAGTTTAGTGTATTGTAGGGGGTGGGGGTGTGGGTCTGGGTGGGTGAGAGATGCCAAGAGGGAGGAGGTGCAGCCCTGAGTCAGAGTAGTGAGAGAGGACAGGCATGAATGTGTTGAGAGGTGTTATAAAGAAGGTATGGTAATTAGCACCATGGGTGAAGCGTCGTTAATCCTCACCTAGTAATTAAAGCTCAAAGGTGCGATGCAGTGCCATGAGCGCACTGCCCTATTGTGGAAAAGGCTCACTAAACAGTCACTTCTTCTCACAACAAATCCATCAGATTGAACTCTAACATATTGGACCTGCAATCACTAATGCAATTACTGCAATCACAAATTAATATCTTGTGATAAGGTCATGGTTTTTTTTT